>UESW01002792.1:109862-160115 GCA_900491605.1 Calamus simplicifolius | reverse complement strand
CTTCCTGTCCGGTGAAGACGTCACAACCGATATGCATCCAAAATCTAAGAATATTGGAGGGTAGCAAACGCAAAAGATAAGCTCCTCCATCACAATGGGTGAGATCGGTGCCACGGTTACCTCAAAAGAATAACATATATGTGTGGAAAAATCGCATTAATAATGCTTGAAAGAGAACAAACATCGACCAACCGTAAACACCTGACAGCAATTTTCCTTTGAACTAAACAGTGTAGACATTCAACAAAACACAAACACAAGTTTTTTTTTTGTTTAAAAAAAAAAAAATTCTTACATATTATATAACAATAACTTGAAGAAAAGGCGGCCCTCAAAAACTGACCGTGCCACCAGTAAAAGGCATCACACACACACAGAATCAGGCTTTATTGATGAAACAAACCAAGGTGCAAGCTTGTTTTCCCATATACACGTTTTACACTGCTGTACACGCTTTTCATTCCCTCAACTACATCATACAACCATTCATTTTCTGGGACAAACCCTTCTCACCTTTAAAAACAATCATTAAATAAAGAAAACAAAAATGCAAGCTCACAACCAAACCTGTGACCCTCAGAAAGAATACCGGATGGAAAAATAAAGAAAAGCTGGCTATTAAACATGGAAAAAAGGTCAAAAAAAAAGAAGGGTGAACCTGTGTTGACGATGACACAAGCTATTAGGGAGCAGAAGCAGCTAAAAAAGCTCTGATGCTGTCCCTTCAGACCTAATCATGGGTCCCCTCGACCCAGATTAACTACGCTTGATGAGACTAATCACAAATTCAACAGTAAGAGTTGGAATGCCAATAGATGTGCAAGCAGGTCTCCTCCATCCCGAACCACAGGGCCAAGAGACCAAAAAACAAAAACAAAGCTAGTGCATTTGGCAGACTCAGAATAACTGAAGAGCCATTTTATGCCTGTTCTGCCGCCATTTGGGTAGCTTGCAGAAAGCTTCCTTTGTCATGCCAAATTTCTCTTTAAATTCTGCTGCAGATAAATAAGCCTGCCATCGATGGAAAATACAATCACAATAATAAAAATATTAGTTGGTATAGAGGTTTCAATATAGAATCAAAAGGTCTGATAGTCTACCTCTCGCTTGGTTACATCAATTTCCGTAACAGGGTCATTAGATGATGTCTTCAAGCGTTCATAGGGGAATGTTGGAAGCCTTTCATCTTCAGCTTCACCCTCCTTCACATCTTCCTGTATGGTGAGAGCTTCAATTCTACTGCTCATTGCAGTGATGCTGTCCTTTGCATTCGCCTCTGGTTTTGGTTGGTTGATCTCAGGGCTCACTTAAACCAAAGAAATGCCCCCCAAAAAAAAATATATATATATATATTAAAAAAACTCTTGCTATAATCTTTGTACTTTTAAAAGATTGCCGTCGCATACCTTTTAGTGATTTTGGTATCATAGTTTCCTTTGGGCGTTCAAATGAAGTAGAGAGCCCAGCAATTGCATTTGACTTGGAAGGTAACTGTGCAGAATCAGGTGTCACAAATTTTGGATAAGGTTTCCTAACTACTGGAGGAGGGGTTGAGAGATTCCTGGCATTTGGATTCTCAAAGTTAGCAGCTAGTGCATTGAAGGCAGGGGATCTTCCTCTAACTCGAACACGGTCAGGGCTGAACGACATGCTTCTAGAGCGCTGAGATTTGTCTGGCACAGCAGACCTACCTCCATATGATGTTGGTGTCCGTCGCTTTGGCTTCTGAGATTTAGAGCAAACATCTATCAGCAAGCAATTTCCACCCAAAATATCCACCAGCAAGATATTTCCTTTGCAGAAAGAATTCTTCAAGAAGCCGAGAAGACCAAGAATGAAGAAAAAGAATACTGTTGCAGAAATCAATCAAGCAGTGGTGGTGTTGTCAAGAAACATCATAATGATTGTCCTAATTTCAATTTAAACCAAATTCCTTGCAGGCCATTGTTAACTTTAGAGTTGCAGCATGTCAAAGAATTCAAGTATTATTGCTTTCAAATATCGTATTATTAAAAGGAAGGTCTTTGGAAGTTGGCTAGAGAAGAATAAACATGACATGCTACCACAAATAGTACGATATACATTCAAACTTGATTGTCATTTGGAGATGAATTTAACTTCAACTGAGCTAGTACATGTTGCGAAAAGGAGCAGGCAGACAAATTCTTCATTGACATGATGAAGCAGGTTCCAATGAGATGAAAATAGAGAGAAAGCAGTAGCACTTTTGTTTATAAGAGTAATCAAAAGCAAGGGATGAAAAAGGAGACAACAAACATAAGATGACATCATGTAAAGGATGAGGCCTTTCTGCTATGATGCAAGAGATAAATTATGAACTCACTTTGGTCTTGCTCTACAATTACATAACATTAGAAACTTTCATGCCTATGAACTCCCCCTTTCTCAAATCAGTCCGCATGCTAATATTAATTTTTTGAAACAAAGATAATTAACTTATGATTGAATTGAGAACTATGCTAGCTATATATGAGACAAGGGAAAGATAATTTCTTACATCTAATGTTGGAGCTGCTCCACTCTTCACAACTGCTAGCTTCCTTTGGAATGAATTACCATGCATCTGCAATCCAAAAGTTTTCAAGAACCATGCGATGACCATAATAATATTTACCAAGCTTTGTCCCAACTATTTGGGGTCAGCATAACCACATATTTCTATGACTAACTTGGTTTCTAAACTACAATCACTCATAAATTCCCTGAAGCAACTGTGGCAACGCTACCAGAAAAGGCATGAGACAAAGATATACAGAATTTCAACAATATGATATAGATACTTACTGCTGATTTTGCAGAGTCCCAGTTGAAGAAGCGAGTGAAGAAGGGTGGCTCACTTCCTTCTGTAACAATATATACTGGAGTTTCTTGAGATAGATTTTCCAGAAGAAAATCATGTTCAAGAAATTTCTGGTAGAAAGTAGAAACAGAAAGACATAAACAACCAAGAAAAACCATGTTCATGTGAAGTAAATATGCCACATGAAAGACAGCTACTTCTAACAAAGGCATAAAATTCATACCTCTCCAATTCTTAAAGCTTGTGACCTGTTTTTTGAATCAACCTGCTGCCCAACCCAAACAGAGATGTCTGAATGGCAGTCTAGAATGAATATATCTTCGGTCATCAAATCATCTTGTGTGAAGTTGAAAATTTCCGTCAACTGCAATCACAGCATAGCCACATTTCACAACATTTAGATCGTTTGATAGTGGGCAATAAATACCTGGTTCCTACAAGATCAATGTAGAAATTTCCAAGACACACCTTCAAATTGCCTGCATATCCCCACATACATCACAGCATATATCAGCATAGCGAAACAGAAGAAGTAACAGCTCGGTCATATATGTGTAATAATAAACAATAGACAACAAATCAAAGAAGAAAAATAGGCAATCAAGAGTAGTAGCAGATTCTTCATCTTTACCTTTGGAGTAAGTACAAGAAAATAAGTGAGGATCACTTTCTTGTTCTTTTGTGATCTTCTGACTGGGGTACTCACATTTGCCTCCTAATAATCTCCAAAACTGCTCAGTTTCTGTTCCCTCCTTTTGTGGTTTGGACTGCACGTTTGGCTGAAAAATTCACAAGAACATTAATAAGCCAACAGAGGGGGGAAGTAGCTAGATTTAGGTCTGAGCCAATGTTGCACAGATTCTGATACCATATTCAGAGTTATGCACAAGAAAGTCACCAAGGAGAGTGAACCAGAGAGATTAAATTGGTTGGACAATAATTATGATTGATATGCACTAAACTGTTACAAGTAAAATCTTTAGTCTTTGCATGGGCTAAACTAAATTAAATTGACAAGTAAAACATTTTTATTTACTACAGAAGAAATTAACCCATGGTTTCAAGAGTCGACTGTTCCAGTTTGCGCCAGTCAGTACTAACACCCAGTTTGGGTCAGCATTGCACTTATTAAGCTGTCTAAAAATATTTTAATTAAAAAAGGTTTTTAAAATCCTTATCTTACTTGGCATGGTGCTGCATGTGTTCCAGCACCACATAGCAAGTACCATGCCGGTGGGTTACTGGCACAATGACCAGTGCGATACTTTGAAACCCTGCACTAACCTAATTACCATTTTCTTAAAATCAATTAGCTAGTATGTTATAGGTCCTAAAGATGCACTGACAAAAATCAGATGTATAGACCTCTTGTTTCCAAGTGTGAAGAGAATCTTTATGATTCAGTGGCTGCAAGAAAAAGATAGTCATACAAGAACACAATAACAATGAGAAGGTTCAAGTGTCAATTGATGACAAAGTCACGATCAAGTTTAAGATCTTTCACACATTGCAACCGGCTCATTATTGTTTATCTCGATCCATGTGGAGAACTTCCAGTGTCATAAATGATGTTTCTCCATGATATGATGTAACATTTAAAACTTTCATATTCTCTCAAGACTAACATGTAAATTATCACGATCAAGTTTAAGATCTTTCACACATTGCAACCGGCTCATTATTGTTTATCTCGAACCATGTGGAGAACTTCCAGTGTCATAAATGATGTTCTCCATGATATCATGTAACATTTAAAACTTTCATATTCTCTCAAGACTAACATGTAAATTAAGCAGGTCACATGAATTGACAGCAGTTGTTTGTTATATCACAGGCATCCCAGGAAGTCAATTTCAGAATTCGATCATGGAACATGTAGACCTGAAGCAAGTGGCCCTAATCAGACCTTGAAATATAATAATGGCACCAATTTGAAGTTGACCTTTTGCAGCTACAGTGAAGCTCCAAAATCTCAGCTTCCATTTCTAGCAAGTACTCCAGTTATGTATTTTCATGCGTAGGTAAGAATTAGTCAGGATGGTTCTACCGAGCTTCTATTATAAGATTTTATGAGTCCACTGGGAAAAAAAAGAATCTGAAAGGGGAAAAAAATATGCAAAAAGAGAGTCCCTAATGTGTTAGAGAACTCAGAGAAGAAAAAATTGGTTCACTAGATCATGCTTTATCCCATAATGAAACATGTCTGGAAAAAATTGGTACAACGTAAACTTTTAGATGCTTCAGTTAGAAAGAGTGATCTTTTAACAATTTTAATATGTAAGGATAGAGGTAGAGATAGACCTAAACTAACATGAGCAGAAATAATTAAAAAATATATAACTATTTGTAATTTAAATGTCGACTTGATCCTGAATAGCGCAGCGTGGAGGAAGCAGATTCATGTAGCCAACCCCATAAAGTTGGGAAAAGGCTTAGATGAGTTGAGTTGAGTTGAGAAACCTGTCTGGATATTTTTGCTTCATCACAACTTAGCAACATGTATCAGCTTCAAAAGAAATGTAAAAAAATTCCTTGAAGCAAACTGATTGCATAAATCCAGACTACCATGTTTGATGGTGGGATTGATCAAGGCTTAAAGTCTCAATACCTGTACTCGTAGGTGCAGTGGTGCAGGTATTGTACCATACCACTACACTACATACCATACCAATATTACAATACAGTAGTTGGAGCTGGCATAGCAAAGGTGAAATCACCTACCAGGTAAGTACATTACGGTACAGAGGCATACAAAAACTGGTACAGTATGGCACAATATGGTACTTGAATCATCAGCAATGGTAGTCCAATAAAAGACCATACAAGACAGGTATATGGTCAAAAAGCAGAAGACATTTCAGCGAAGTTCCGTCATGGGAACCCATTGTGAGCTTCTTTCTCAAAGTGTCTGATGAAGACCGTATGCCACAAATGGATTTAAAAGCATAAAATTTGAAAAAGTAAAAAGAATCAAGCATTTAGTCTTTAATTAAATATGTGGTACTACTTAATAAAAATGAGACAAGTCAAATATTGAATACCAACATGTTTTGCCCGTATAGCAATTTTATGACCATTAAAATATAGGAGTATATTCCTCTCTCCCCCTCCCTCTCTTTATGTGCATGCGCATGCCCAGAGAGAGAGAGAGAGAGAGTTAAAGTTCCATGTTTATTTTACCAATATTGTTCAAATAAGACTGGAAATGGTTACATGCAGAGTAGAGTAACAATATTTATGGAGTCTACTGAACCTTCACAAGATTGATCCAATCATATTAGCAAAAATACTATCAAACCTTGATCAGATCTAGCTGTCTCTCAAGTAGTTCTTGGTCAACTGTGGTGGTAAGGCTTCCAGACCATGTAAAAACAGCATCACCACCATGTAAGATGTAACAGTAAGATGAATTCATAGATGATGCCACCTGATCAAAATGAAATAGAAAATCAGCATAATGATCTACGATGAAAAGTTACCTTACATAAAATTATCCAATGTGTGCCACAACCCGTATTTGTTGTGAAATAGACTAAAGATGATGAACTTAGGAAGAACATACTGGATCAACTTGAATTGCTTGCATATTATCTGGTCCAGATCCTTGAACTCGAAAAAGTGCAATGCCATCTATTGAATATGTCTCATCAGCAATGGCATTTTCTGTAACATATTTCTTATATCCAGAGCTTAGACCACCCTGTGAAGTAACAACTACAACAGGTTTCAACATAATTCTTGATGCTACAATTAAAGCTGTTACAGGATGGAACTATATGGAAATTAAAAAAGAGTCCTCTCCACAGCACAGATTTTGATAAATAGAAACAGACCTTATACACAATGAAGCTCTGGAAGATGGAGAAGAATTGAATAGATTCCTTTCCTTCATAAAAGCGAGCCTGCACATGCATAGTCAGGAAACCATTAAGACTATAATAAATTAGCACAAATATTTATTTAGTCATTCAAACAAAGTGATGCAACTGATAAATTGCCTGAACAGCCTGCAACTTTAAAGATTCGACCATCTTGCTAGCAAGTGAAATAGTTGCAGTCCTCTCCTCCTATATTCAATTAGAGATGAGTCAGCATATAATGAATTAACTATACTGCAAGGTTCAGTATTAGATAAGAGAATATCAATTCCATTGTCAAAAAGTTTGACTTAAGAGTTCTATAAAGAACAATTCTTAACAGCTCCACGAGTCACACCAACCAGACATCCAGCCCCAATATAAGCATGTTACTTTAAAAGCTGAACAAGTGCAAAAAATGTCTAAAAATGTCATAAAATTCACAATCATACATAGAATACCAAGCAAACTGACAGAAACAAGTTGCAACCCATTTAGTACAAGCATTCATAAGTCAAGCATCCCCATCAAAACAAAAGTCTTCTGACTGAAGCATCAACTAATAAACTTGACCGTTCATAATATATCAGACCCTCAATAATTGATCTATAGGAAAATCATGTTTAGAGGCATGTTAAGCACCATATAAAGACCTCAGCTAAGTATAGTATGTTTAACTTCAAAAAAATATGGTGAACAGACGAAACTAATGGAATAAATGGCTCTTGGGAGGCAACATCAACGTTAGGACTTAAAATAGGATCCAACACAACCTTCCAAATATCAAAAGCCTCATGATAGTAGTGCATCCACAATCCAATTATATGCAATAAATACAGTTGATCGGTGCTCCAACTTTCTTTGATATAGCACAACCATCACCTTCCCTCACTTTAACCCAAAAGGGGAAGGCCTCCATTGCCGATCTCAAAAATTAACCAAAGTAATCTTATGTCACCCAAGGAGACTCCAACACAGTCCTCATTAAGCATCTTTATCCATTAAATTTCAATGTATGACCCTTGATGCCTTATGCCATTCACTATGCATTAAATTCTGCTAGTAGACAGTTCCCCCATTGGAACCCGTCACCATATCATAAAACTGATCACAAATTTCCATTTAATCTAAATGCCTAGTGTGGAGAAACCACCCAAGAAGCAAGAAATATTGAATAAATCTCTCCATTGCTAGCAATAGTTGACCTCATCTGCAGCTTCTTATCAAAGGTAAGGTACTCAATTCAATATCAATCTAATGCATACCTTAGTCGTCCATCCCACATGACCTCAGAAAGGTCTCACCACCCAGCCACATTAGCAGAGGTCTCACCGTGTTCAATTATTCAGGATCATGAATAACCCAATACTGCAACACTTATGGTAGCAAATATTGTGGTCCAAGAACTTCAAGCCCTTTAACTAAAAAGTTCAATGTCACTTGAAAGTGGAGTCAAGAATTGCTTTCAGTGATTCTATGGAACATTATAAAGCCTTTGTCATGGCCGTGTGATGAAATCTTCATCCTTGTGGTTAATAACATCTTCTCTTCCTCGTATGAGTTGTTGGGTATGTACAACAAGCTTCTTTTTCGGATGTACAAGTATAATGCATTTCTTCACATGGAACCATACAAATTTGGGCGTGAAGTACCTTACTAGCATTTTACTCTGCATCAGAAAGTTTTCTCACCATCATCAATTATTATGAGCACAGACGAGAAAAATGTCAGTTAGCATCACAACTAGCATGTGCAAGCATGCACACACTGCAATCACCTCTCACAGGTGAAAAATTTTCATTATTGCAGCATTTTCACATTTGCTGTTTCAGTTACATATGCAAGACCCTGGGTTGCCTTAGTAGTAGGCGGAAGACAGAAGCGTAGCCCATGCCACCACCTATTAATTCTAGGATGATAATGTGTGAATTTCATTTTGAGGACATTTTTAACAGCATATTTGTGAAAACATTGCGTTGTATTGTAGTCCATGTTTCAATCTTTAAATATGTCTGGACCAATAACAAGACCAAAAATTTGTTATTTCCTCATTGCGAGTTACTGAAACAGCTTATCAATATGAGCATTCCACATAACTTATTTGACAAAAAACCAAGTTGAAAAGGAATTACGAATGCCTTGCGAACACGGGGGATGGGTAATAAAATGATTTTTTGCAATGTATAGTTTGCCTTCAACTGTTCGTGTGAATGCAGATGGCAGAAAGAGGGGGAAAAAAAATGAAAGAAAGAGTCAAAAGACTTCCAGGCTGGGTACAGGTTCATATGAAAAGCACAACTTGAACCCAGTCCTAATTCATGTATAAAATAAAAATTATTCATAAAATGCGATAATAAGCTAAGACCAAAAATAAATAAATGATTGTCTATCAGCTGAATTTAGAGAACATGTTTAAATAAAACTTACACTTCAGAAATTCATGCCTTTGTTAGTAGCATTTTTCCTATAATTGAATTATAGTAATCCCATAGCACATTCAATTGAATGTTTCCTTGGTCACACTTGCAAGAAAGCACACTCTTTAAGTTGCTAAAATCATTTACCTCAATGCTTTTTTTTCCAAACCAGGTGCCAATAAGATATTCCTCTTTATCTTCTCCGGGGTATGTATATTGAAATATGTAGCAATCCCCACTATAAAACTTATACTGCTCAGAGGATGGAATAAGAGCCTTTTCCTCACCATTTACACGCCAAACCTGTGCATTGAAGTTAGAAATTACATTTAGAAATTGAGCCTACAACTTGAAGTGCAAAATGCAGTCAGGGTAGCAGGCCCATCATCACAAACATGAGTGCATATAAATCTGCATGGTTATTAGTTGTAAGGGTGGCCACAATTATGACACCCAAACAGAATGTAGAAGTAAAAGGATTCATAATAGCACCTGTAAATTGCCTGTGCAGTCAATATATGGTTGAGGTTCTTCTTTTACAGGAGTGGCTTTCGTAAGACCTTTAACATTTAATCCTTGACGTTGTAGAAGTGCTACATGTAAAGGGGAACAAAGTGATGAACAAATTTATTAACTGTACAATTACAACCTTATTTTGCACCAAAAGAAATTAATGATGCAGAGGTGGATGTAAGAAAGAATGGGGGGAAATTTTGATATTCTCACTTACATGCAACTTTGCCCCTACCATCCTCAGACACAGCCACATCAGTTGTTTGTGGCCATTTATCAAATTTTGCACGGAACATCACAGTCTCAAATCCCTCAATAATGCGAATAACATGAGCTTTTGGCCGGCTAGGGTCATGAAGGAATTCCTGTATGGCATCAGACACAAAAAAATATCATACGAAAATGGAATTGAATTAACCAGGCTTTAGAAAATATTAAGGGTCTGTTGGATGCCCAATCATGGTAGCCATGTGATATTTTCTCACACAGAGGTTGGCTAAGTATAGAACACAACTGGAGGACCATTCCTTTTACAATTATAAGGTTTTTGGGATAACAGAATCTAGCAGACAAGGGGATTTTAGAAATCCCAAAAATCTCAGGATTGAAAGTTCAATAGCCTCATCCCTCTCTGCCACCTCTCCATCTTCCTGCTCCCTCTCCTCCACATTTCTCACATGGATAAGCTTGAAAGACATCCAAAGAGACCCCAGACAAGTAAGCAGTGAATTACTTCTGCAGCAGCACTTGCACTTTTCCTCTCGTCTAGTGCTGTATTCCTGCCCATCCACACGTAAATTTCAACCCCAAAATCTAGCAAGTAGCATTTATTTGTATCTAATAATTCCCGCATCAAAGAATCTGCACCGATAGGTACTGTTTGCCCTTTATCAACACTGCAAAGATAAACAATTTCTATCAGAATTGACATATACCAGAATAATCTTGTCACATGACTAGATTCTAGAACAGAGAAAGCATGAGGGATGATGGGCTCATAAAATAAAATTTCCAGAATGACGTCATGGAAACAATTACCAGAATAGCTTTGTAGAAAAGGCTTCCCCGTTTCTATGGTCTTCAGAGGCTGCCTTTCTAGGAAGAGGAGCAAAGCCACCAAAAAACCCCCAAAATTCTCCAGCATCAGCATCAGCCATCAACTTCCCATCCTCTATCAACAACATTCCAAATAATCAGATCTAAACATTGTCAGTCCAATCAGAAGTAAGATCTCCTGAAGAAAATCAACTTACCAACAGCTGCCACCTCACACTTTCCATCGTGGTAAGCATCTTTAATATATTGCACAACTTCAAGAGCTTTAGCCCTTTCTTGAATAGATGAGTTGGCTCCATTAAACTGAAAAATCTTGGACTTTGTATCCAGAATGAATATGTCATCATGGCTGAGAGATGACCTAGCAAAAGGAACCTGATGGGAAAGAAAAGGCTCACCCAAGAAACTCAAGACAAAAGATTAATCTGATCTATTTATCAAATACACACAGCAACATATATGACTTGCCTCTTTTACATGGACAACATGCTTCCCTCTGCAGACAAATAAGCGTGTCACATGCTCGTGTTCGTTGACTTCAATGTGCTTGAAACCAGAAGCTATCCCGCCTTCTTGTGGTATGATACATGGTTTGAAATAAGATAGGAATTTCTCAGTCTCATGACCCTGTACCTCTCGGTATTGAACAGCCCGTCCTCCAAGGGCTGCATCCAGTTCAACAGTTTTGATTGCAGCAGTCCCAGCTTCATCCTATATCAATTGATGAGTAAGAGTCATCATCAGATTAAAAGCACTAACATGACTATTCTTCGAAGGTAAGGTCAAATGGAAAGGTCTGACCTGGCTAGTATCTTTACCAAGCCAATAATGGATATCATGACGAAGAGAACCATTTTTTAAGGCAGTTGTCTGTTCAAAAATCAAGATTTTATTCATTAAAATAGAAGAAAATCTGAATTGATGGAATGCATGGAATGCTCATAATATCAAAAAGAATATCCCAAGTTTAGAGAAAAAGAGCATGGTACAAAACATTTGATCTACATATGATTATAGCTAATATTACAATTACAACAACAACAACAACAAAGAACAAGAAAATTTGCTGTGAAGAACGTTTAGCATGTGCTCTCCTGAGTCCCAACATTAAAATTGAGAAATTTAAACCTCCGACACCAGCAGAACAAGAAAACCATAGGCCTAAACTTCCTTTCAAGTTTATTAAGTTGTACAACTCACAAAATATTTTCTACTTCTTAGAAGCAGCAGCATCAATGACATGAAACTGAAATAATAATTCATGGCATCCAAATGATTTGGTCAGAGAGAATGAAGGATATCTTTCAACCCACTCAACTCAAATCTCTCGAATAAAATAATAAATACAAGAATTTCAGAAAACAAGCCTCTAAGCCCTTTATTTTTATTTATTTTTCATAATTCATAAATTGTAGTAGTATATCATGGATGGAAAATAAAGCCTAAACCTTTTGCTTTTACTCCTTTTATTGGCATTCTAGTGAGTGGAAAGTAGAGTCTATTCTCATTTTTTAAGACTACTGCATATGCCTTCAATTTATATTAGTGAGGTCCTTATTTGAGTTGGATTCTCTCCTTCTAGACAAAAGTTGAGAAGTTACTATTTCTCTACTATTCTGTAGAAGTCCATTCTTTTTATTTGAGTCATATTCCTCTTCTAATCAGAAGATGATAAAAATTTTCCTCTTTTATATTGGTGATGTCCAACTCAAATTAGATTAGATTTCTCTCCTACTTAAAAGAAGAGAACTTTTAAAAAAATCTAAAAATATTTTTAAAATTTCAAATTTATGCAGAAACTGTGTCAACTCCTATATCGACTCTGTCTCCAGTAATATTACCGAATTCTTTACGGATTAGAAGATATCTTTTCAAAGTTTCAATACTCAATATAAACATGGATGTAGTGGATCTAACTCTGAAGCTTGCCCAGGCCTCTGCTCGGGTAACCATATTAGTCCATGGCAGGTCAAATGATCCTCCTAAATTAGACCTTTCTCTGTTAGAAGAATTTAGTTCCATCTACACTAAAGCTAAGGGTAAGAATACATATGCTTCTCCATCCACAGTTGAGCCTCCTAGGTTTTTGGATTGAATCCATTCTATTTTAGCATCAGTAGAATTAACTTCTCATTATCACTAGACATTAGAGACAAATTTGTGACAAGAGTTCCATATATTAAAGTTGAAAGCATTAGAAGGGGCATGAGCTCAATGAGGTGGACAATCTTCTCCAGTCAAACAAGGCATGAATCCCTTCGCATTATCATATGCTGAGATAAAAGCAACAACCATCCTCACCTTGAACGTTTGATTTACTTCAAGCATTGAAAGCTTTTTCCCTATCTACTTATACAGACTGCATATTTGAACCACACACTAGGGTTCTGCAAAGGAAGAATCTTAGGCTTTAATACAAACTTGATTTGATAAGAGAGAAGGAAGGATTTCATTTAAGCCACTCAACTCAATTCTTTTATTTTTATTTTTTTTATAATCCATAAATTATGGTACATATCACAGGTAGAAAGTAGAGTATATGCTTTTATTTCACTCCTATTCGAATTCTAGCGGATGCTCTCTCTTTTTGTTCTTCAAATGCTTTCATTTATTAGTGAGGTCCACCTGATTTTGAGTTGAATTCTTCTTCAAGTTAAAAAAAAAAAAAGAAGTTGACAATTCTATACTATTTATAGAGGTCCACAGTCTTTATTTGAATCAGATTCCTCTTCTAGCTAGAAAAAGATAAGAACTCCTATCTTTTTTATCGGTAAAGTTCTGTCCAAATCGCATTTGATTCTTCTCGTAGTTAGAAAACTATATGCATTACAAAAATAAAAAATACTTTAAAATCTTTCAAAATTAGGTAGAAGACAAATCTTGGATCCTACATCAACTTCATCTTCAATACATCATTCTTCTAGATTAAAGTTATAACTTTCTAAAGTTTCAATACTCAAGCAACCTACTTAGACGACTGGATTGGTTCATGGCAAGTCAAATGATCCTCCTGGATCACCAAACTAATTTACTAAGGCCACAATAGTAGTACATGTGGGTACCATATGGCACATACATCTATTATAAAGTATAACAAAGTACCTTCAAAATGACATAAGCATCTCCAGTAAAAAATTTTCCATAGGATGACTTTGGCAAAGGGACCGGGCGAAAGTTTTCAACCCGCCATATCTCCAATCCACTGATTATCATTAAGGAATACAGAATCTGTATAATAATAATAAGCACTGCTTCCAGCAACAACAATAAATAATAATGAAAATAGAGAGACAATAGTACTCAACATTTTATCAACAATAGGATGACTAAGTATGTAGCTAAATATTTAGGATCATCTGGCTCTGCGGTTAAGCCCAACATGACCATCCAACTTACAAGTAGCTGGCTTTGTAAATCCTTTTCCACATTAGCACCTTTTTGTAAGAATAGCAAGATTATACCTTCTAGCTTTTGCATGATTTATACTCTCTTCTACCCATATGAAATATCTACTTGCCTAATAAGATGGTGAACCATTCATCCTTTACGAATCTTTTGAACCAAGAAATTATGCTATCTGTTTTCTGATGGCCACCACAAGCTACTTCTCAGTCCCTAAAAACTTTTATTTTAAAACTAAGTCATTTTGATTTTGATATAACTATATGTAAGTGCGTCATTGTCCTTGTCACTTCAGCTTCAACATCAACTACCAGGGTCATGTCAAACTAGTCAAGACAATTTAATCCAACTCTAAGAATCTAATGCAACTTTTCAGTATCTTAATGATGGCAATACTCAGTTGTTTCAAAGAAAGCTTTTTCATGAACATGAATGTTGAATCAAACAAATGTGACTGTTTATATTGTTTGTAAGGAATGTAACCTGAACCACTCCATATGGCTCAAATTTTATTATAAGTCAGATATTCTTATTAGTTTTACCGTTACAAGATGCAGGACAATTTTGAATTTATTAATTACTTGTGTCTGTTTCCAAAGAAAATGAAAACCACTAATTGTCATCATAAACAACTAGAAATTGACATGTGCCCCCCATGTGAAAAAGAAGAAGTAGAAAAAGAAGAAGAAGAAGAACCATGAAGGGGTGAAATTGTAGCTTTGAGGAAGGTCACCCATGTAACTCTCCCCTTTTCTGATACTTAGGATGCATGGTTCTTATGGAGTCCTGGACAACTCTAACTAGGGAGTAAAAAAAGAAGTGTGAGAAGCCTTAGAGTCTAACAAGCATTCTGGAGTCCATAGCTTTCCCATTATATATAAGACCATATGTTCTTAAGAAAAGCTCATAGATCCTGTTTAGTAATTGCAATAGCTTCTGTACGAAAAATATTCCAAAATCCATAAAAAAGTAATCAGACTAAATTATAAGGATACTCCTTTTGCCCAGCCCCCTGGAAAGCAGAATCCAAATCCCTCATGGAAACTGCCATATTGCCCTTAGGCCTTCCGGAAGTACTCTCCTGTCTCTGGCTTCAAACTGGGAGCAGAAAAATTCTGCAAATGGACATTCACAGGTGGAGCAATGATAAGTCCAAAGCAATCACAATCAGAATTTCTTTACTAATTTCGCAAAGACAATAGAACAGAAAGATAACTGTAAGTATTCTATATATATATATATATATTAAATTCTCAAAATTTAAATTTCCTCCGGTTCCAGCCATAGATGAAAGATTAGCGTATGTCAAGGCTTTGCATCCTTCAAAATGTAAAGATGTGGAAAACTTTACAATAGGCTAAGCAGAAAGGAATCAGCTAGCACAGTGAAGAGGACAGCCTTATATAAAGGATTCCAAGGTGTGACAGCCGACAACAAATTAAATGAATTTGGAAACACTAACACTTGACTCAAAAAGTTTGAAAGAAAAAGCCTTTTTTTTTTTTTTTTGAGAGAGAGAGAGGGAGAGAGATCATCACAGCAGGTGATTAATATTTAGATGGAACCAAGATCTCGGTTTATCTTGGCTGAGATAGAAACTGGGGAAACTATGAAAAGAATGAAGACAGAGAAATCTTGGCCAACATGGTAAAACCAAGATGAACCCTTTTTAAGGAGTTGATTTATTAATTTGAAAATTCCATTTGAATAGAAAAAATTATTGAAAAATATTAGCCAATATAAAATCATAACAGCTGATATCTCAGGATATTTTATTTATTCTGATCAACATACTAAGGGACAAGATTTTTTATATACCACATAAGTAGGTGCCCAATTCTGATGCAAACTGATGTCTTGACAGAGATGAAAAGAAAACCATTTTAAAAGCTGTCTTTTTTCTAAACTAAAGGGCAAAACGGGTAAAACATTTAATGTTCGCGTTTTCAATTTTTATACAAAGTGATAAACATAGTGAGGAAGGGCATACGGAACATCCAACCGCACGAAATACAAAATTCATGAATTAGGTTCTCTTCCGCATGCAGAGGAACAGTTTACAATTTCCACGTAGCTTTCTCAGCCAAGCATGTCTTTTAGCGACAAGAAGTATACAAGTCACAGTGCAATTCTCATGGTGGTGCTTCTGACGAAAGTACCTAGTTGCGCACGAAATGCACGGCAAGAAGATAGAATACTCATCACGTGAAAGGCTAAGTCAGTGACATGGAAGAAATGTTGCAAAGAATCATTGCAAGGCAGCCTTACTGTTGAAATTTGAAGTAATTAGGAACAAAAAAGAAGGAAATACTTTCTGAGAAAAACTAAAGGCCATGGGATGATATATGCAGTCAAATATGTTTCACAGATAAATTGTGCACTGCCTTCCAAGGCATTTGCATTTAGATGAAAAATAATTCATATCAATATGGAGGATAGCACTGACAGAGACAAGCGATGATTGAACATAGCATACTTGCAGATCATCATTGGTGTCAAAATCTAAAGCGACAGGTGCAAAGTTATGACCCTTTGATGAACTCCATGGGTATGGATAGAAGCAAATTCCTAGCCACTGAACCATTTCTATGAGATGTAAAAAAACCACAAATTGCAAGCAATGACTATTTGTGGGAGTCCTTCGGCCGATTCAAAAGCTTAAAAACCCCACTATGAATAAGGATTGTGCGTTAAAGATTTCCAGATCATGCTAAGAGTTTAAATCCTATGTAGCCGATGAAGAAAGATGAGGCTTTTACTCAATCAAATGACTCAGAAATGTAAAACCAGATTTAATGACTTGACTCTACCGAGAATACCAATCATCCAGGAACAAAACATGACTCCTTCAAGAATCCTTGATTCAATTCGAGAACTTCTAACAATAGAGAACCACGGGTACAGGTAAGCAACAACGGTCTACTCCCAATTCACGATGTAGAAAGATGAGAGTTTTCACCAACCAGCCAGCCAGTTCTGATCCCACGAACCGAATCAGATGCCTACTCCAGAAACCTCAAACCCACTCTCCAAAAGGGCCAGAGCACGCCAACCATCCAAACTCCACAAGAAAGGCAAACACCAAAACCGGTTCCAAAGATTTAAGTCCCAGATCCACCTCCCAACCAAAGAGACAGGCGCCGCCCTCTCCATCCCGATTCAGCAAAGAAACCCCGATCAGAATGAAACCAAGAAACGGAGACACCACCATTGAAACCAGATCGGACCCCGGAGCTCAGGAAAGATTGGAACGCAATTATGGAAGCAAATAAAAGCTATAATTCAGTAGTTTTCTCGAGAATTCAAGAACCGACAGCTACGATTGCCTACGCCATTAAAAAAAATCGAACGAACATCGAAGAAAAACCTCGGAGTTGGACCTCACCTCAGTGTCCGAAATTCCAACCTCGCAGCGCAGCCCTCTTCAGAGGGCGACGATGGCGCATGAACCGGCCCGAGGGCGCAAACCCTAGACGTTGATCGATCTCGAAGCCAGAGGAAAAAGTAAGAAGATCGTCAAAAAAGAAAAACAAGAGAGAGAGAGAGAGAGAGAGGCGAATAATGAGTGCGGGGCGTGCTTATCACTCTTGGAAGCAATGCACCCAGTGATGGAATGCGAAGCTTAAAATTTTAATCGATTGATTAAATTAAAACAAAACAAATAATATATCGATAATTTAACCTTTTTAGTAAATCTTGGTGGATTCATTAATAAAAAGAGGTAAAAAGATCGAAACAATAAAAAAAAGCCGGCCTTTTCCGCTTTTTAGAGGGGTAGAGATGGAAATTGGCAAGGTCGGCCACTGGCCACCATGATGGCAAAAAGGGCACGGGACACTGCTGCATCCCGCTCCGCTCGGATGCTGAATTCCTCCGGAGCTGTAAGATGACACGTGTAAAATTAGGTGGGGCCCGTGAGATATCCAGGCTCGTCGGGTGCTGGAACGGCGAAAATCGCTGTCTGATGTTGCGGGCTTGCCGAGGATTCGAATTCCGCTACGCTTCCGGATGGCAAAGCTGCGGCGACCCATGATACGATGGCGGACCCGAGTTATGAGAGACCCTAAAGTAGGAATGATTTGTCGACGCGTGTCCATGTAGCCGGAATTTCAATTTGTATCGATATGTGCCGTGCTAAAGTTTGTTGTAATGGAGTGTTGAGTTCGATAGTATGTAGCGAATCAGATGATGGTTTGCCGATCGACTTGCGGGTTGGAAAGGCGAGAGGAGTCGGAGGCGAAGGAATGGTTTGGACCCTTCTCAAGGAGTAAATTGAAATAAATAGATAATTAAAACAATTAACTGCGTATTATTGTCAAATTTTTTTTCCAATTAATCATTATTTTATTTGGTGATCGGGCAGAGATCCTTTGGAATCTTCTCAGTGCGCCTCGGCTGTTTCCTCTCAGATATCAAACGCGCTGTCAGATAACGTGGATGGCCCCAATTGGTGCCAAAACATGGGGCCCAGAGAGATACAAGGCCTTGGTGCGTCACACGTCATCAGACAGCCTTCTGTGGGATCGGACAGACAAGGCACCGCGGGGCAGGCGCACGTGGCCAGCGAAGGATCTGGATGTTTTGTTAAGAAACGCAAAAGGGGACCCGGGCAAAGCCGACTCCGGTCACAGTGTGAGGTCATCCGTCCTCCACTTCTGGGACCCGCATTTTTTTCTCTTGGAAGGTACGGATCCAAGGCTTGTTTTCCGGTCGTAATGGTGTCGCTTGTTTTAATATGTGGAACAGTGGCCATGGTGGTGGACTGGTGGCATCTTATAAAGGTACATAGTTTCTCGCGGCCTTCCCTGTCGCTCCCTCTGAACTGGCGTCAGGCTTCGACCCAGCGACTGTTGCGCCGGTGGTTCGAGCTGGGGAGCCGTGTCCTTTGACAAGGAGCCCGAAGGAGGGGCGGTTGGTAGCGGTGCCGAAAGCCGCGGACGGCGGAGGCTGTGGGGACCACGACCGTATCCAGAAAATCTCGGAGGGTCGGTCTCTGGGAGATTCTATTTACACCGTAAAAATTGCTCTACACATCTTCATTTAAAAAGTAATAATAAAAAAAATATTATATAATAATCATTATGCCCTTCAGACTCATCCTTCGTTCGGTCCCTGGCTATAAAATTTTACTCTCCAACTCGAATACAATCCAATTTTTAATCTAAACATTGATCTTTCATTCGGATAAAATTTGCAAGATGATCCTCATACAAAGAATATCAGGGATGGTCCTTTACAGAAACCCTCCAATGCCTAAATCAGTAAAGATTTATAATAAGCATACGTTAGGAAAAGACTCTTGTAGAAGAGTTTCTCAAGAAATAACCTCTTAGAGCTCCAAGCTTCGCTTGAGCGATCACTAAACTTCTTGGACGTGTCACAGGGGTCCGAAACCATCAATATTCGAATCAGATTCAAATCAAGTTTGTTATGAGGCTGATAGTATTAGTATCTAGTTAGTTAGCGAATCGACCGTTAGATAAGCTAGTTCATGCTTTTTGAGATTCGGTGATTTATAGGCTCTAAGCCACTTCTAGTATTATTGGCCTAATTTCTTGTTCAAGGTTGTTAGGGGTCTATGTGGCAAAAATCTCGATAAATCATTATGAATCTGAATTTTTTGCATCCGACCTTGATCGAGCGATTGGAACTGTTCATCGTATGAAGGATTCATCGTGACCATTGGTGGTGAATATGCCTGGGCTAGGCACGGGGATAGCTCGGTTCCGTAGAGGTTTAGGGGTTCCTCAGTCATGCCAAGGAACGTGAATAGCCTGGCTCTGCTAAGCATGAGAATACCTTGGTCTGCCCGAGGTACATGAGGATAGATCGGCTCTGCCGAGGAACATGAATAGCTCGGCTTCATCGAGGCAAAAGGATAGCTTGGATTTGTCGAGGCATTTGGATGATTCGGTCTGACCGAAGCAGAAGGATAGCTCGGTTTGGCCGAGGCATAGAATACGTCGGCATCGTCGAGTCATGACAACTGGCGAGTTAAAAAATCGAGAATGATATCAACATTTTTGTCATATGCACAAGTATTAGTGCAATGATACTTTTACCCCCTCATCACAGCCCACCTCCATTTGGCCTTGATAAGCCAAACGAGAAAGCTTTCGTTTAGTCCTAATTAATCGAATAAAAGCTTTCTATTTTAATATATCAAGATCGAACAAAGGCTAGACTGAGTAGAAAGTCTTTGTTCAGTTATGTTTGATCAAATAGAAGCTCTTTATTCGAAAAACAAAAAGGCAAAAAGAAGCTGAGGGCTAGAGGAGGGGAGTCGATGCTGAAGGAGAGAGGACCGCAACGAACGAAGCCAAAAAAAGGAGTAGAGGGAAGCCAAGGCCAAGGGGTCCGAGGTGAGGTGCCTGATTAACAAGAGTCGCCGCACTCATTTGTTACCACCGCCGCTACTGTAACTATCATTGCTGCTGCTGCTACTACTACTAGTGCAGCACCGCCGCTGCTTGCCGTTGCCAGTCGAAGAAGGAGAAAGGAAGAGGAGGAAAGGGTGTCGATTAAGTGGGAGGAGGGAGAGGGGTGTGGAGAGAAAAAAAAAAGTGGGAAATAGATTTAAGTGTAATTTAGCATTTAATTTTTTTAAAAAAATTTAGGAGGTATGAAAAGTAATCCTTGCGGGGTAAATAGAAGCTTCCGTTAGTTGCGCTAGAATTCGTATCATGTGCACCGGCAAAGTGTACTAGAGAATAAGACCACCGTTTTCCCACCCTTTTCATGGGAAGGACGACAGAAAAGGCTTGTGCCACGAAGGGGCGCCAGGTTGGGGTGAAAGCAACTCAGGCTTTATCTAGTTTCTTTTTCTTTCTTTTATTTGTTTGGGAGGGCGCCATGATGCCTGCTGCGGGTGCCCAACAGCAGCCGGTCAAAGATCATGAACGTTAGCATGCGCTGACGCCCCTTATCGAAGACGGAGAGGATCAGCTATGCCTCCATATGCACAGTCCATCTTAAAGAACAAATCGTAAGAGACACGTGGAGCAATGCAGACAACTGGAAGCTCAGGGAAAACTTAGCATAAAGATTGGATGAAATCCGGATCTTTTTGCACGGACGCAGAAAAATTCATCGTTTATATCAACCCTCAATCTGTTTCCAAAAGACATGTCAACCCTCAACATGGATTTTTAATTGAACGTAAAAGTCTGGAACATCCCATGGAATTGGAGTTGATGAATGCACAGAAGTGTGTGATGTTGTAAGCAAGATAATAGATCGAAGAGAAGAGTGGATCAAGTTAGAGTGTATATATATATATATTTGACATTATAATAGGAAGTTTAAGACTTATCATCCGCGATAACCAATTTTTTCAGACTGGCTAAAAACAATTCGTTCATTTAATGGATTCTGATGGGTCAGTTGACCCTATAAAAAAATAAAATTTTTTGGACGACTCCAAAGGCCGACATCCGTCGGCCCCAAAGGCCGACACCTCCAAGACCAGCACCTCCAAGGCCGACACCTCGAAGACCGACGGCCCTAAAGGCCGACACCCAACGGCCCCAAAGGCCGACATCTTCAAGACCAACGGCCCCAAAGGTCGACCCCCGACGCCCGACGGCCCCAAAGGTCGACACCTCCAAGGCATCCAAGACCGTCGGCCCCAAAGGCCGACATCTCCAAGACCAACGGCCCCAAAGGCCGACACCTCCAAGATCGGCACCTCCAAGGCCGACACCCGACGCCCGACGGCCCCAAAGGCCGACACCTCCAAGGCGTCCAAGACCGTCGGCCCCAAAGGCCGACACCTCCAAGACCGGCACCTCCAAGGCTGGCACCTCGAAGACCGACGGCCCCAAAGGCCGACATCTCCAAGACCGACGGCCCCAAAGGCCGGCACCTCGAAGACTGTCGGCCCCAAAGGCCGACACCTCCAAGGACGGCACCTCCAAGACATCGGCCCCAAAGGCCGACACCTCCAAGACCGGCACCTCCAAGGCCGGCACCTCGAAGACCGTCGGCCCCAAAGGCCGACACCTCCAAAACCGGCACCTCCAAGCTGGCACCTCAAAGACCGTCAGCCCCAAAGGCCGACACCCGACGCCCGTCGGCCCCAAAGGCCGACACCTCCAAGGCCGAACCCCGATAGCCGACACCTCCAAGGCCGACACATCCAAGGCTGAACCCCGATGGCCGACACCTCCAAGGACGGCACCTCCAAGACAGTCGGCCCCAAAGGCCGACACCTCCAAGACCGACACTTTCCTAGCCGGCCCCCTACGTCTCCAAGCTAGGCGGCCTCGGCACTTCCCAGCCGGCCCCGGCGTGTCCAAGCTAGGCGGCCCGGCACTTCCCAGTCGGCCCCGGCATGTCCAAGCTAAGCGGCCCGACACCTCCTAGCCGGCCCTGACGTCTTCCTAGCCAGCCCTCTACGTCTCCAAGCTAAGCAGCCCCGGCACTTCCTAGCCGGCCCTGACATGTCCAAGCTAGGCGGCCCGGCACTTCCCAGCTGGCCCCGGCGTCTCCAAGCTAAGCGGCCCCGGCACCTTCCTAGCCGGCCCTCTACGTTTCCAAGCTAGGCGGCCCCGGCACTTCCCAGCCGGCCCCGGCGTGTCCAAGCTAGGCGGCCCGACACTTCCCAGCCGGTCCCGACATATTCAAGCTAGGCGGCCCGGCACCTCCCAGGCGGCCCCGGCGTCTTCCTAGCCGGCCCTCTACGTCTCCAAGCTAGGCGGCCCCGGCACTTCCCAGCCGGCCCCGGCATCTCCAAGGTAGGTGGCCCCGGCACCTTCATAGCCGGCCCCCTACGTCTCCAAGCTAGGCGGCCCCGACACTTCCCAGCCGGCCCCGGCGTGTCCAAGCTAGGCGGCTCGGCACTTCCCAGCCGGCCCCGGCATGTCCAAGCTAGGCGGCCCGGCACCTCCCAGGCAGCCCCGGCGTCTTCCTAGCCGGCCCTCTACGTCTCCAAGCAAGTCGGCCCCGACGCCTTCTCCACGTCCCCAGTCCCCGAGTCGCCAAGGCCATCCCCGGCCGACCCGACTCGGCCCCGGTGTCTCCAGTCCCGCCGAGTCGGCCAAGGCCATCCTAGGCCGGCCCGACTCGGCCCCGGCGTCTCCAAGTCTGACGATTCGGTCCCGCCCCGGTACTGCCTCGCCAGCGGGATGGGCCCCAGCCATCTCGGGTCGACCCGGCTCGGCCCTGACAAGACGGGATTTCCCAGTTCCCGCCAGATCAACCCCCAGCGGTTCAAGAAACCGCTTCTCTGACGCACGTCGCCGACAGCGCCAGACACGCACCGCTCAACAGCGCCGACGCATGCCGCCCAATAGCGCCGACGCGCACCGCCCGATAGCCCCGCCGGCTGATGGGACGTGGCCCACTAATCGGCCTAGATTCACGCGAGGGCTCAGCAGAGCTTCTGATTCACGCAATCCCATGTGATCATGCCAGAACCAACCCCTATAAAAAGGTGAATCCACCCGATAAACAGGTATGCGCGATAACCCCCAAAATCTCCATCTCAACTCTCAAAGGGATTCCTCCTCTCGGAGATCCCTCTTTTCCACACAAAAACAGGGCTCACTCGAGCTCTTCTTTAGCTGTGACCTCAGTCACTAACTTGGCCGTCGGAGGGTCCCGCCGGAGACCCCCTCCGGTCCCGGGACTTCTTTGCAGGCACCCGGCGAAGCGAGGATTCGAGAAGCACCTCCATTCCCGACGTCCAGGAGAGGTGATCGAGCGTCATCAGATTGGCGCGCCAGAAAGGGGGGATAAGAAAATGTAGCGAACGTTCTCCCTGAGCTACATCTTTCATCCCCTCTCTTCTTTCAAAAGCCATGGTGGTGATGCGAGCCCAGGACACCTCCGTCAGCTGCTCGGTGGGACTTCCCTCACTGGTTAGGCAGCAGGAGGCCAATCTCCTGCTGCCGACCCTCCGGTCGCCTGCCCGCCGCCGAACGCCGCTATCCAAACAGCGGAGCAGCTGGCAACTCTCTCCCAGCAAGTCTAGAATCTCACTGCCATGGTCCACGGGCTCCAGCAGCAACAGTTCGTGGCCACCCAGCATCAGACCGCTTCCACTGCCAGTCAACAGTCGGCGAGGGGAGGTTCTCCTCGGTGGGAGGCTGGTCGATGAGGTACCGGCCGACGTCAAGCTTCCCCCAGGAAGCCTCGGCGCGAAGCCTCCAAGCGGCCACGGTCCCCTGACCACGGCCCCAATGAGTTTCCTCCCAAGCCACATCATCACGAGGAACCCAGGCGGAAGTCCCGACTTCCGTCTCCATCACCTTCTGCCTCTCTTCTTCTTCTTCCTCCGAGCCATCTCAGAGGGCTCCGACGATCAACCGCCAGGCGGAGGAACGCCTGGAGGAGTACAACCGACGCCTTGACGAGCTCGCCAGGAAGATCAACCATCAGCCGGAGGAAGAGTTTGACACTGGTCCTCCTTACACTCGCCGCATACTGGAGGAACCGATTCCCTCCAGGTTCTGCTTCCCCTAGGTGGACCAGTACGATGATACGACCGACCCTCTCGACCACCTCGAGAGTTACAAGGCAATGATGCAAGTCCAGGGCGCCTCAGACGCCCTCCTCTACAAGGCCTTCCTTGCAACTCTGTGGAAGGCCGCCCGTGCATGGCACTCACGCCTGCCCCCTCATAGCATCGACTCCTTCCGGGAGTTGGAGAGGGCATTTTTGGCCCACTTTGATGCCTGCCGCCGGATCCCAAGGATGGCAGACAGCCTCTTCTCCGTCCGCTAAAAGGAAGGAGAGTCACTGCGGGACTTCGTGTCCCGATTCAAAACCGCCGTCCTCGAGGTCTACCATCTCGACGATGCGGTGGCCACCCTGGTGCTGAAGCGGGGACTCCTTCCGTCCCGCTTCACCTTTTCTCTGGACAAAAAGCCTCCTGGCTCCTATGCCGAGTTGCTAAGTCGGGCACAGAAGTACATCCGTGCCAACGAGGCTGACTTGTCCAGAAGGGAAGCCGATAGGAGTTCCAACAAGAAGCCGACGCCCACGGAACCAGCTGAGGAACGATCCAGGCAGCTCGAACCACCCCGTTGCTTTGACCACCGGCCCCAGGCGCTGGTTCCTAAGGGGCAGTTTACTCCTCTCACGGCTCCGATCTCCCACATCCTGCTAGAGATTGAGAGGAGCCTTACTTTCAACGCTCACGTCCCCTAAAGTCAGTAAACCCCCACAACAGAGAGCTTTACTATCGGTATCACCAAGACTATGGACATGACACCGAAGATTGTCGCCATTTGAAGAGGGCCATTGAAAAGTTTGTCCAGCAGGGCCACTTGGGCAAGTTCGTTCGAGGAAATCTCACGGCCCCGGATGCGTCGCCACCTCCAGCGCCTCAGATTTGCATCAACAATGCCCAACAGAAGGAACAATAGCATGATCTCATGAGGGGCGAGCAGTAGCTCGAGGAGCCGATGGAAGGAAGCAAGCTGGCATCAAGATGGGAAGCTTCTACCCCGCATTCGGAACGCGGACGGTATTGTTAGTAGCTTGCTGATTCTTTAATAAAGTATTATTCAATATCCTTGTTTTATCATGCTCTTGGGATGAGTATATTTTTTAGGCAGAGACCGGCTCCGCGTCGGCACCAAAGACCGGCTCCGCGTCGGCACCAAAGACCGACTCCGCGTCGGCGACAAAGATCGACTCCGCATCGGCACCAAAGACCCGCGAAGGCAAACAGCTGCAAAAAAGCTAAGTATACTACACTGAGAAAAAGTTTCTTTTCATTAGTATCTGAATGCGTTACAGGAAACCACCAAAGACCGACTCCGCATCGGCAATAAAGACCGACCCCACGTCGGCACCAAGACCGACTCCGCGTCGGCATCCAAGACCGGCTCCGTGTAGGCACCCTCAAGCTCAAGACTTGTGGATTCCAATCAACAGAGTTTCCTGGGGGGGCAGATCAACCATGCAGAAGGAGACCAATTTCTTTGAAGAAAAAGGCACTTGAGCCTGGCCCAAGCGCCCTCTGGTCACCCTCTGGGGTTCAAAAGGCCTCATCGGCTTCATCCTTGCCTCAACGGCTAATTGACGAGCGTCCCCCCAAAAAGTTAGCGTACGCTGCTTTCAGTGGCGAGCGTGAGGTAATCAATTTGCCTCCAAAAAATTTCTTGAAGTTCTACACTCCTTTCGCTTAGCTGATGCAGAGCACGCAAGCTCAAGGAGTGTGGGGTACATTTGATGGGGCCAGTTGACCCCATGAAAAAATAAAATTTTTTGGACGGCCCTAAAGGCCGACACCTCCAAGACCGGCACCTCGAAGACCGACGGCCCCAAAGGCCGACACTCGACGGCCCCAAAGGCCGACATCTCCAAGACCGACGGCTCCAAAGGCCGACATCTCCAAGACGATGGCCCCAAAGGCCGACACCTCCAAGACCGGCACCCCTAAGGCCGACACCCGACGCTCGACGGCCCCAAAGGCCGACACCTCCAAGGCGTCCAAGACCGTCGGCCCCAAAGGCCGACACCTCCAAGACTGGCACCTCCAAGGCCAGCACCTCGAAGACCGACGGCCCCAAAGGCCGACACCCGATGGCCCAAAGGCCGACATCTTCAAGACCGACGGCCCCAAAGGCCGGCACCTCGAAGACTGTCGGCCCCAAAGGCCGACACCTCCAAGGACGGCACCTCCAAGACAGTCGGCTCCAAAGGCCGACACCTCCAAGACCGGCACCTCCAAGGCCGGCACCTCGAAGACCGTCGGCCCCAAAGGCCGATACCTCCAAGACCGGCACCTCCAAGGCCGGCACCTCAAAGACCGTCAGCTCCAAAGGCCGACACCCGACGCCCGTCGGCCCCAAAGGCCGACACCTCCAAGGCCGAACCCGATGGCCGACACCTCCAAGGCCGACACATCCAAGGCCAAACGCCGATGGCCGACACCTCCAAGGACGGCACCTCCAAGACAGTTGGCCCCAAAGGCCGACACCTCCAAGACCGGCACCTTCCTAGCCGGCCCCCTACGTCTCCAAGCTAGGCGGCCCCGGCACTTCCCAGCCGGCCCCGGCGTGTCCAAGCTAGGTGGCCCGACACTTCCCAGCCGGCCCCGGCATGTCCAAGCTAGGCGGCCCGGCACCTCCCAGGCAGCCCCGGCGTCTTCCTAGCCGGCCCTCTACGTCTCCAAGCTAGGCGGCCTCGGCACTTCCCAGCCGGCCCCGGCGTGTCCAAGCTAGGCAACCCGGCACTTCCCAGTCGGCCCCGGCGTCTCCAAGCTAAGCAGCCTCGACACCTTCCTAGCCGGCCCTCTACGTCTCCAAGCTAGGCGGCCCCGATACTTCCCAGCCGGTCCCGACGTGTCCAAGCTAGGCGGCCCGGCACTTCCCAACCGGTCCCAGCATGTCCAAGCTAGGCGGCCCGGCACCTCCCAGGCGGCCCCGGCGTCTTCCTAGCCGGCCCTCTATGTCTCCAAGCTAGGCGGCCCCAGCACTTCCCAGCCGGCCCCGACGTCTCCAAGCTAGGCGGCCCCGGTACTTTCCTAGCCGGCCCCCTACGTCTCCAAGCTAGGTGGCCCCGGCACTTCCCAGCCGGCCCCGACGTGTCCAAGCTAGGCGGCCCGACACTTCCCAACCGGCCTCGGCATGTCCAAGCTAGGCAGCCCGACACCTCCCAGGCGGCTCCGACGTCTTTCTAGCCTGTCCTCTACGTCTCCAAGCAAGTCGGCCCCGACGCCTTCTCCACGTCCCCAGTCCCGCCGAGTCGCCAAGGCCATCCCCGGCCGGCCCGACTCGGCCCCGGCGTCTCCAAGTCCGTCGATTCGGCCCCGCCCCGCACTGCCTCGCCAGCGGGATGGGCCCCAGCCATCTCGGGTCGACCCGGCTCGGCCCTGACAAGACGGGATTTCCCAGTTCCCGCCAGATCAACCCCCAGCGGTTCAAGAAAACCACCTCTCTGACGCACGCCGCCTGACAGCGCCAGACACGCGTCGCCCGACAGCGCCGACGCGCGCTGCCCGACAGCCCCACCGGCTGATGGGACGTGGCCTACTAACTGGCCCAGATTCATGCGAGGGCTCAACAGAGTTTCTGATTCACGCAATCCCACGTGATCATGCCAGAACCAACCCCTATAAAAAGGTGAATCCACCCGGTAAACAGGTATGCGTGATAACCCCCAAAATCACCATCTCAACTCTCAAAGGGATTCCTCCTCTCGGAGATCCCTCTTTTCCACATAAAAAATAGGGCTCACTCGAGCTCTTCTTCAGTTGTGACCTCAGTCACTAACTTGGCCGTCGAAGAGTCCCGTCGGAGATCCCCTTTGGTCCCGGAACTTCTTTGTAGACATCCCGGCGAAGCGAGAATTTTAGAAGCACCTCTGTTTCCAACGTTCAAAACAGATAATCGAGTGTCATCAGATTCCTCTATCTGAACAATATAATAGCATCTGCCTTTCAACGCCAAACTAAACTGTACTCCTTTTGTTTGCGATAAAATGCTTGTTGAAGAACATGGCACGTTCCTGTTTACAGAGCCATGAACCTTGGTAGGGTCATATATATGCTAGCCTTGAAAAGCAATGCGGTAAGTTCCTACATCATGTGTCATGTGCATGCCCCCACACATCCTTTACGAAAAAAAAAAGAGAGGCCGTCCTTCGATATAAATTTTAGGGGAAAATAAATTGTACCCAAGCCTTGACCCAAAATCATGACACGGGCGTCCGATACCGCGGCATGCGTCCAAGGAGATGCATACTGGATGACATTTGGACCAAGCACGAAATCTTGACCCGCAGCGAGGCGCATTCAATAAAAATGAAATGAACCGCTCAGGCGGTGGCCTGGTGGTCAGGACCCTTTCCACGCTATCAGGAGGTCTCAGGTTCGAGGAATGACGCTGCGGTCGACTTGAATAATTTCAAGGTTAATCCTTGGAGCCTGAAACTCTGGTGTTGGAGGGGCTAAGGTCTGTCTAAAAACTTCCCTATTCTGACTGCTAGCACCTGAGTGGGGTCAGGTTGACCAACTCGCCTTCGGGTGGGGAACGGCTGCGAAAATTCCAAGCGCCGTGCACGGAACATACCCTGGCGGGGAATGGGGCCGCATGGGACCTAGCTACGGGTCGGCATTGCCCTCCTTCCCCTTTTTTGTACCAAAAAAAAAAAAAAAAAAAAAAAAAATGAAATGAATGCAGACGGCGACCGCCGACTTCACAATTTAGCAAAATGAGGCGTCGGCCCATATTTACTTGGTAGAAAAATGTTTGAAGTCCGCTCAATAACGTCACATCACCGACTTCATGTTAAGGTCGATTAAGGGAGCTTCCATTTACACCGCAAAAATTACTCTCTCCGCTCTCTCTTAACTTAAAAGAAAATATCCAATTTACCCCCATTAAAAAAATCATTTTGCTCCTTTCAATTCCTCTTCACACCCCCCACCAAGAACCTCCTGATGACGCCAAGTCACCTTCTTCAAGCATGAGAAAGATGAACGTCCTTCTCTCCGGACCCCTGCAAGAAAAGTCCCTGGAGACCAGATGCTCCGGTGGGGACCCTCCGACGCTCAAGTTAATCACTTGGGAGAACTGCTCAGCCGAAGAAAGCTAAAACAGTTAGGGTTTTAACTAGTAGGAAAAAAACTAGAAAATCAGAGTTCAAGGATCCTCACTCACAGTGCGGGCGCATGCTTTTATACCTGTTCGAATGTCCCCTTTCTATTCCCCAAGATTACTGATTTTTAGGAGCCCAGTTCAATAACGGACAAAATACGGGGCCGACGATGACAGGTCGTACTATCATCGTACACACCGGATGCATCATGAGTTACCTGCCAGTACGACCTCACAGATGTCTCACATCTGAGGTCGTGTCTGGTGCGCGCCACCACTGGACATGATCGTGCCAGCAACGGGTAGGTGGTGGTCTGCATACCGTAACGGGTATGGCCATGCACAGTGACAGGGATACAACGGATCATACGCCGTTATGAGGTATGGCCACCCTCCGCCATGGATGTGCGGTGGATTATGTGAGCACGCCAGGTGGCCCAGAGCGGCCTGACCATGCGCTGGGGATTGAGATACCGTTCATGCGCCCCGAGACCGAGAGGGAGGTCTCGGGAGTTGATATACTGTTCATGCGCTCCAAGACCGAGAGGGAGGTCTCGGGGGTTGATATACTGTTCATGCGCCTCGAGACCGAGAGGGAGGTCTCGGGGGTTGATATGGCTCCCGTCAGCTGCCGCTATCTTTGCCGTTCATTCTAACGGCGCAGGATCAGCCATATCAGATGCCCTCTCATCCCTGAGACGGAGTGGGCCAGCCCCAGTAAAGTGAAAGGGGTGTCACCTCCCAAATGGCTGATCCCCACATTTCTATAGGCGCTCCGACGATTTTATGTGGGCAGTACAGGGATGTGATAGGGCGGCCAATGCTGTCCACTCGATTTGCGGCGATCGTCTCGAAGCAGGGTTTATTCGTCGAAGTCCGTGAGGAAAGTCGCGCCATCATTATCCATCATAATGGTGACGTCATCGGTGTCCTACCATTGGCCGGAAGCGAATCGTATCTCGCGCTCAGCGATTACCTAGGCAATCCAGCTTGCTGTGGGAGCCCGCATGGCGGTCGAGGCGCGGCGTGACAGTTTGAAACTAAATAAAACTTGAGTAGAGGGTTGAAAGCGGCCATTCTATTCCTGTTATCGTTGTCTTCTCCCTCTGCTTTCTGGTTTTCTGCTTCCTGGTTCCCTCTGCAACTCGAGAGCTCGCGTTCGTCACTTTCCTTCCCAGGTTAGCTCTTTGTTCCTCCTAGGCTTCTTCAATCTTTCGTCTTGCAATGAGTTCCCAGTCTTGGTCTGCGGAGGACGATTCGGAGAATCATTCCTCGCCCGAGAGGCCTCAAGCTTCTCCTTCTCCTCCTCCTTCTTCTCCCTTTGAGTGGTCCTCCGATCCGAAGGATCACGTCCCTCTAGCCCAGCGGTGGGTCGCAGGGAAGGCTTCCGCAGGGAGGCGCTCGGCGGCGACTGGTCGGAATCCGCCGAGAGGTCGCCAAGCGAGGGCTGGCACCTCCTCGAGTGTGGGGGCGGAATCCCCGGAAGGGGCCGTCTCCACAGTAACGGGCAACGATTTGGTAAACATCCGAGCCTGTTACCAAATTCCTCGGGATATTGAGCTCTATCTCCCGACCCCTAATGACAGGTGATCTCATCCCGACCGGGCCGGGTGGCCATCTATGAGATTTCCCTGAGGGTGGGCCTCCGCTTATCCTTTCATCCTTTCTTCTTTAACCTCCTTGACTATTATTCCTTAACTCCTTCCCAATTGGTCCCAAATTCCTTACGTGTCATTTGTGCCTTCGTTATCCTTTGCCATCACCTCCACATCACCCCGCGAGTCTATCTCTTCCGTTCCTTTTATATCCTTCGGTCTCAGAAAAGTTGGTGGCTGTTCCAGCCTAGGCCCAACCGCGTCCTTAAACTCCTTCTCCCTTCTTCCGTTAAAGGCTGGAAATCCATATTTTTCTTCGCCAACACTGGCCAAGTAAAGTCCCGGTGGGGAGATCCTGACCCCCGAGGCAATGCAAATTCCACTGTCCACCCCGGAGATAGAGAGGCATTAGGGCAGCTGTTGTCCACCAAAATTCCTCGGTACAGCTTGCTCCTGACGGAGGAAAACATCCGGTCGGCAGGTCTTATCTCCCAGTTTGGTAAGTCTCCCTGTACTTAACCAAAGTCTTGCCTTTGCTCTCGCTCATCATTTTTTTTTGCTGACCCCGGTTGATACTGCGCAGCCATGAAAATCCCAGCACGCCGACTCATGAAGGCCGCCGCCAAAAGGAAGGCCCGAGAGGGACCGAACGAGGGGCGGCGAGCACCAGACCCAAAACGCACGACAGTGCAGGAACTCGAGCCATCTGCACCGCAAGAGCATCCGGTCGCCCCGGAGATCGACTTGACGGCCGACACCCCGCCTGAAAGGATTGCAAGTGGGGGAGCAGCAACATAGACGCCGGCCGCGGAGGAGCCAGCGATAACGGGGGAGTCGGCTATGTAGGCGGAGCCGGCCATGGAGGAGCCGGCCGCAGAGGAGCCAACGGCGGTGGGGGGGCCTCCAGCCCCCTGCGAACCAGCCCCCACCGAAGCTGCAAGGGACTGGGGCGAGGGACCATCGCAGACAGTAGGCCCACCCCCGGAGCGGACGCCAGTGAGCAGCTCTCCATGCGCCGAATCCGAGACCGCCGGAGCTTCCGGAGAGAGTAGGGATAGGCGGGGGCTGTCTCGGGACTCTGTCCTAGATGATGGGCGCCGGGTGGAGCGGCTCATCTCGTCAATCTTCGTACCGGAGGTTCAGGAGGAGCTTAGCCATTTGAAGGCGACTACATTCTTCCGTGAATCCTACGCGGCCTTAGTCAAGGTAAATAGATTATCCGCTCTCTGCTTTCAAATTTCTTTTTGCTCCTCCTTTTCTTTTTGACATGGGGTTTACATGCAGATTGCAAACTCCCTGGCTATCGCCAGGGAAGTTATCCATGGTGAAAAGACCATCGTGCGGGAGGCCCAAAAGAGGCCGAGGATGCTCGCGCTCGAGCAGAAACGGCCGAGAAGGACTTAGAATCAGCCAAGACCGCCCGAGCTGATGAAATAAAAGCGACCGAGAACCGGGCAGAGATTGAATCCAACTGCCTGCGGGCGGCCCTCAACCAGCTCATGGAGGCCAAGAATGCCGTCGCGGCTAGGGACCTGCACATCTCCGAATTGGTCACAACCATCCAGGCGGCCGAGAGTCAGGTGAGTGAGGTCGAAGAAAAGGCAAGGACGGAGGAGGAGAAAGTGAGGGAGGCCAAAGAAAGGGCGAAGGGATTGGAGGAGGAAAGGAATCTAGCCCTGGAGGCTGAGAGGATAGCAGTGGCAGCCCTGGCTGCTGAGAGGGGAGCTCTAGCGGCTGAGGTGGAGGCAGCTATCGAAGTCAGGACTACCAGAGTCATTGAAGAATTTTGGGCGTCCGAGCATTTCATGGATGAGCTAACCGAAGCTTCGACGGGGGCATATCTTCAAGGGTTCCAGTGTGGGAAGGAAAGGTGGCTCGAGACTTAAATTTTCCCCAGGCCCTTGAAGTGGAGCCAGTCCGCCTCTCCGAGATGGGCTCTTCTGATGATGAGGACGCACCTGCTGACCTATGAGCCCTATACTGTATTACCATTTTGTTTTTGTGAGTCCGACTTGGTCGACATTTTGTAAGCACTTTCAAATTAATGAAATACACTCCTTTCAATGAGATTTGTCTCCACTTGATTGCAACTGTCACTTCAAACTCTTTGGCAGCCGACGCGGGCCCTTAGGGGCTTCGTCGGTATCGAGTAATCTGTAACTTACTCTTGGATAGCCTCGACTTGGCTTCGTAGGACCGAATCTTGGGGTCGGGAGGTACAAACTCCCAGTTACTGACAGAGCGTAGGACTCGGAAGGTCAAGATAAAATCGAGCCTCCCGGGCCGCTTGCACGTCGCTTCGCCAACGGTACGCCGGGCTTTGTGTCTGGCTGCCCCAGGGCTTTCGTGCCTACTGGGGTCGGATCTAAGCTGCTGAGAGCCAATGTGTATCGTTCTGTCAGTGGTACACTGGGCTTTGTGCCTGGCTAGCCTAGGGCTTTTGTGCCGACCGGGGTCGGGCTCAAGTTGCTGAGAGCCGGCAGCATGCCGCTCTGCCAGTGGTACACTAGGCTTTGTGCCTGGTTGGCCCAGGGCTTTTGTGCCGACCGGGGTTGGGCTTAAGTTGCTGAGAGCCGGCAGCACGCCGCTCTGCCAGTGGTACACTAGGCTTTGTGCCTGGCTGGCCCAGGGCTTTTGTGCCTACCGGGGTCGGGCTTAAGTTGCTGAGAGCCGGTAGCACGCCGCTCTGCCAGTGGTACACTGGGCTTTGTGCCTGGCTGGCCCAGGGCTTTTGTGCTGACCGGGGTCAGGCTCAAGTTGCTGGGAGCCGGCAGCACGCCGCTCTGCCAGTGGTACACTGGGCTTTGTGCCTGGCTGGCCCAGGGCTTTTAAGCCGACTGGGGTCGGGCTTAAGTTGCTGAGAGCCGGCAGCATGTCGCTCTGCCAGTGGTACACTAGGCTTTGTGCCTGGCTGGCCCAGGGCTTTTGTGCCGACCGGGGTCGGGCTTAAGTTGCTGAGAGCCGGTAGCACGTCGCTCTGCCAGTGGTACACTGGGCTTTGTTCCTGGTTGGCCTAGGGCTTTGTGCCTACCGGGGTCGGGCTTAAGTTGCTGAGAGCCGGCAGCATGCTGCTCTACCAGTGGTACACTGGGCTTTGTGCCTGGCTGGCCCAGGGCTTTTGTGTCGACCGGGGTCGGGCTTAAGTTGCTGAGAGCCGGTAGCACGCCGCTCTGCCAGTGGTACACTGGGCTTTGTGCCTGGCTGGCCCAGGGCTTTTTTGCCGACCGGGGTTGGGCTTAAGTTGCTGAGAGCCGGCAGCACGCTGCTCTGCTAGTGGTACACTGGGCTTTGTGCCTGGCTGGCCTAGGGCTTTTGTGCTGATCGGGGTCGGGCTTAAGTTGCTGAGAGCCGGCAGCACGCCGCTCTGCCAGTGGTACACTGAGCTTTGTGCCTGGCTGGCCCAGGGCTTTTGTGCCGACCAGGGTCGGGCTTAAGTTGCTACACTGAGGTACTAGAACCCACATTTATTAATACGAAATGACGGGTGAAGACCCAGAAGAATACAAGCAAGATATTTATTGTAAGAAAGGGATGTACTACTGATAGTACCGACGGAGGTTGTCAGCGTTCCATGTCCGGAGAAGTGATTTCCCATCCAGCTCTTCAATCTTGTATGCTCCATGGCGAAGCGCTTCGGTGATCCGGTAAGGCCCTTCCCAATTCGGAGCCAGCTTACCCCCTTCTGTCGGCTTCGAGACTTCAGATCGTCGAAGGATCAGGTCTCCCGGCATGAAAGTCCTGGGATGCACACGGGCGTTGTAATATTTGGCAGCCCGTTGCCGGTAGACCGCCATCCAAAGTCGCGCTCGGTCTCGCACTTCCTCCACTAGGTTGAGGCTGGCTCGCAGCTGGTCTGGGTTGTCTTCCTCGTTGTATGACTCTACCCGAGGTCTCAGGGAGCCTGCCTCCACCGGAATGACAGCTTCGGACCCAAAGACTATGTTGAATGGGGTCTCACCGGTGGGGGCTCGTGGCGTTGTGTGGTAGGCCCACAGCATATTGGGGAGCTCCTCCACCCATCGTCCCTTACAATCATCCAGCCGAGTTCTCAGTCCTTGAAGAATGATGCGATTAGTTACCTTGGCCGTCCCGTTGGTCTGAGGGTGCCCGACGGAAGTGAATTTCTAGCGGATGCCCAATTCGGAGCAGAATTCCGGAAGGGCGTGTTGTCAAACTGCCGGCCATTGTCGATGACCAAGGTATGTAGCAGTCCGAACTGGCATATAATGGACTTCCAAAAGAAGGATCTTACCTTGCTTTCCATGATCTTAGCAAGTGTCTCGGCTTCAATCCACTTGGTGAAGTGATTAACGGCCACTAGGAGGAACTTGCGCTGTCCGGAGGCCGGGGGAAATGGTCTCAGGATATCCATACCCCACTGGGCGAAGGGCCAGGGTGCCACCAAGGGGGTTGACTGAGACATCGGCTGTCGCTGGATATTAGCATGGCGCTGATAGCTATCACATCTCTTAACGAGCTCGGCTGCATCCTCCTTCATGGTCAGCCAAAAGTACCCCTATCGCAGGGCCTTGTAAGCTAGGGCTCTGCCCCCCAGGTGACTTTCGCAGATGCCTTCATGGTTCTGATTCTGCTGGCCCCACGCAGGATGTAGTCTGATTCTGCTGGCCCCACGCACCTGAGGACCGGGTATGAAAATGATCTTCGATAAAGCTTCCCATCCATCATCAGGAACCTCGAGGCCCTTCGCCTGAGTAGTCTGGCCTCAGCGGGGTTCTCTGGGAGAGTGCCGTCGGTCAAATATCGGACGTAGGCATCCATCCACGAGGGCCCTTGCTCAACCGGTAGCGCTTCACCCGAACTTCAATGCTTGGGGCCTGGAGGTGCTCCACATATGTTCTTTCCAGTGTCCCGTCGGCCGAAGTGGCCAGACCGGATAGCACGTCGGCCCTAGCATTCTCCGCTCGGGGAATGTAGCTGACACGGAAGTAAGAGAACCGAGAGGCTTGGAATTGCACCTTGCTCAGGTAACGGGACATGGTCGGGTCTCTAGCTTCGTACTCCCCAGCGACCTACCCAGAAATAAGCTGAGAGTCCGTGAAGGCCCTTAAACGCCCTGCACCTGTTGGGAATTGTATCCTAAAGCCAATCTTTGATGATTATGCTGATGTAATTGTATATAAATTGATATATTAATAAAAGTTATTTGGCAGTTTATTCATTACAAGAACATCTTCTTAATACTCCTGAAAGTAATGAAGCCCTTAGGATCTTCCTCACGATAAAGGAGGATTTATCTTAGAAGGTCCTTAAAAGAGTTCGCGACCAAATGATATACTATGACAGGACCATAGTACTATCAATTATAGGATGTTGTATATCATATTGTTGGTTATCTTCTTAACCAAGGAGTGTAGAGACACTAGTATGACATACAGGTGAAAGTGTAGGAGTATATTTCACCGAACATGACTCATTTTCGGATACTCTGCTGTCAAGAGTTAATCCGAGAAGATATAGGTATAAGTATCCTTCAGACCTAAAGATCAAACCAGTGGCTTACAAGCAACTCATTGTACTTAGGTGCCGGACCACCTGATTTCTAATCCAGCTACGAAAGGTTACTGGGTGCAGTCAAGTACTTGTGGTAGTCAGTTGTGGATCAAGATGGAATTTGACCTATCCCGTTAAAAGGAGAAAATGCTTGTGTTTCAATTTAGCAAGACCTTGGCCAAGGCACTTCATGTGAAAGTCACATGATCACTAAAGTTGAAATCACTTTATGGATTTGCTATTTAGAGTTGACAGGCTCTTAAGCCATCCTTAGCATTTGTGGTCAAGAGGATGAATTATACGGTAACTGTTTCTTAGGGTTCTTGGAGTTTGCTCGGCAACTCTTCGACCTATCCGGACATCGGGTTCCATTGCTAGATGGGCACATCAATTAGTATAGAAAGTTGTTTCTATGCTACCGGCTTAGGTTCGAACCTAGAGAGTCACACGCATAGAAGTTTCCTAGGATGATCTATTTGCTAATCAACGATTGAGAATCGTATATGATTTAATTAATCAATTTGATTGATTAAATTATCTCAATTGGGTTAAGTACAATTGAATAAGATTCAATTTGGTTTAAGTCTATTAGAAGGATAAGTCAATTTCAAATATTAATTTAAAATTAGACTTGATTTGAATTTAAATAGATTCAGGACTAGCCAAATTGATTTGGGCTTGGACCATGATCTATGTGGGTTAAGTCAAATAAATTCAGATCAGAACCCAAACCTCTCGAATATGGATCTCATATGATGAGATGGCTAAAATCTCATCTCATGAGATAGAATTTAATGCATGACATTTATTTACCGAACGTCGAATTTATCCCTCGTCTCTTTGGTTTTCTCTGAACGACGGAACTAAACCAAACGCCGCGACTCCTTGGTTTTCTCCGAATGTCGGAATTAAACCAAGCGCCGTGCCTTCGGCGTCTCTTCACTTTTGCCAAACGACGGATTCTTAAATATCAAAATTAAATGTCAAGGCTAAATCGAGACTATAAATAGAGGGCATTCCCTCACCAGAGAACACAAAATAAAAAATAGAACAACAATACACGATTTGTAGTGGATTGTAATTCTAAATTGTCGTGGATTGTAATTCTAAAATGTTAGAATAGAAAATCCTGGTGATTCTGGTGTTAGCGAAAGCCTGGTGGATCTTGGAGGAAGATTCAAGTGAGAGATTCAAGATCAGCAAAGCTATTTTTCCGTGAGCTAGCACTCCAGGAAATCTGATCATTCAGAGCTTCGCGTGGACGATACTAGAGGCCGAACGATTGAACGGCTGCAGAGCGATAAGGATTTACCTACTGTTCTTAAGGTAAGTGATTTGATCCCTAGATCTTAAGGCAGGCTTCAAGATAATAGTGTGACTAGTCATCTTGAAGATCAAGATATGATCTTGATGTTTTTATATGCATATTTTAGATCAAACGACCCTGAATATATAGGCAAATATGATCTTGATGCATATTAGATAGATTAATATGTAATCTTTTAATTTCCGCAATGATAATAGTTATCAATTTTTTAAAAATATACATGCCTCGGAGACTATTTCTCCCTATAGCGCCTAGCTCCTCAGCCAACCTCATTCCCGCTAATAGGGCTTCATACTCGCCTGGTTGTTAGTTGCCGGGAACTGGAATCGAAGAGCATACTCCACCACCTCTCCTTCAGGGCTCGCAAGAATGAGTCTAGCTTCGCTTCCCTGAGAATTTGTGCTCCATCTACGTGCAAAATCCAGTCCTCCTTTTCTGCTTCCTCAGTTGAGGGAGGGTCCACACACTCCTCCGGGCGTATCTCCTCCAAACCCTTCTCGGTCCAGAAACACTCAACCAAGAAAGCAGCTATCACCTGAGACTTTATGGCCGACCTTGGTCGGATGGATAGGTCAAATTTACTCAGTTTGATGGCCCATTTGGCTAGCCGACCGGAGGTATCAGGACGAGACAAGATGGTCCGAAGAGGTTGGTCCGTGAGCACCACGATGGGATGAGCCTGAAAGTAGGGTCGGAAGCGTTGGGCAGAGACCATCAGGGCAAAAATGATCTTCTCGGTTCTAGAGTATCTGGTCTCGGCATCATGAAATACCTTGCTGGTGTAGTAGACCGACCTCTGCACTCCATCAACATCCATGCACACAAGCACAGAACTGACAGCTTCTGGGGAGGCTGCGAGGTACAGAAAGAGCTCCTCCCCACTCTTTGGCTTGGACAACAGTGGGGGAGTGGATAGAAATTGCTTTAACTCTTCGAAGGTATCCTGACACTCCTTTGTCCACTCGAAGCCATTGACCTTGCGCAGCACCTTAAAGAAGGGCAGGCACCTTTTTGCCGATCTTGACATGAAATGACTCAAAGCCGCCACCCTCCCGGTTAGGCGTTGCACCTCCTTCTTATTAGCTGGGGGCCTCATATCCAAGATAGCCCTGATCTTGTCAGGGTTGGCTTCAATCCCTCACTGGGTTACCATAAAGCCCAGAAACTTGCGTGCCACCACTCTGAAGGCACACTTGTGGGGGTTAAGCCTCATCCGATACCGGCGCAGGTTGTTGAAGGTCTCCTCGAGGTCGGCGACATGATCAACAGCACTGGTGCTCTTGGTCAGCATATCATCCATGTACACCTCCATGTTATGCCCGATCTGATCCTCAAAGACCTTATTCATCAACCTTTGATAGGTGGCTCTGGCATTCTTCAGCCCAAATGGCATCACCTTATAGTAGTAAATCCCTTTTTCTGTAACAAAAGAGGTGGCTTCTTCGTCTGCTGGGTTCATCCTGATCTGATTGTACCCCGAAAATGCGTCCATGAAACTAAGGGTCTTATGCCCGGACGTGGCGTCCACTAGCTGGTCGATCTGGGGTAATGGAAAGCTGTCTTTGGGGCATGCCTTGTTGAGGTCAGTGAAGTCCACGCACATCCTCTAGCCCCTATTAGCCTTGCGAACCATCACAATATTCGCTAGCCAGTTCGGGTTGTGCACCTCGCAGATATGACCAGACGCCAGTAGCTTCCACACCTCTTCATCCACGGCCTTTTGTCGATCGAGGGCGAAACTCCTTTTCTTCTGCCGGATAGGTTAGCACTTCGACCTAATGTTAAGTTGGTGGGTAATCACCTCTTCTGGAATACCTGGCATATCGGACGCCGACCAGGCGAAGACATCAGCATTGGCTCGCAGAAAGGTGAGAAGTCGGTCACGAGCCTCCTCCGGAAGTAGGGCTCCAATCCGGATTGTCCTCGTTGGGTCCCCCCCAAGGGGGAAAGTAAGCAGGCGCTCGGCCGGCTCTCCTCTTCTCTCCAGGTCCCGAGGATTCAGCGTCTCAGGTACTGGCGTGGGTTCCACCCCTGCGGACTAGGGGCCATGTGGTAGCAAAGTGAGGGCGGATTTTGCTCTCTCCGCATCTCCCCGACTCCTTCGCTGGTAGGAAACCTCACAAGGAGCCTCTTAGTGGATATGACAGCATCCAAAAGATTGAGCCCGGACCTCCCAAGAATCGCGTTGTAAGCAAGGGGCACACGAACCACCAAGAAGTTCATGAAAACCGTACTTTGACGCGGGGTTGTGCTAGCCGTAACAGGGAGAGTGACCTCCCCCTCGACTCTCACAAAATCTTCAGTGAACCCCATCAGGGGCGTGACGACGGGCCAGAGCAGATCGGGTGACAGGTTCATGCGAACAAAAGTATCATAGTTCAAAACATCCATAGAGCTCCCACTATCAACTAGAATTCTCTTTAGGATGTTTAGCGATCGTTATGGACATGACGACACTGCCATCATTTTTGTTTACCACCTCCTCTAAGTCCTTTTTAAAGAAGGAATTATAGAATCCAACTCCCCCTCCCCTCTCGGCCTCTTCGGCGGGCCTCCTGCCCCCAGGAAATCATTGCCACCATCTTCTCTGTTGGGGCATTGTCGATCATCGACGGTGGGGGCACTGATGGGCCAAGAACTCCCGGGTTGTTCCTCTGGACGAACTTTCCCAGGTGGCCTCGTTGGATAAGGTCTTCTATAGCCTTCTTCAGCTGGCGATAGTCGTCAGTGTCATGGTCGTGATCCCGATGATAACGACAGTAGAGGTTCTTGTTGCGAGGGATCTTCGGGTTTATTGGAGGAGGGCACTGAAGAAGGCTCCCCTTCAATCTTGAGCAAGATCTGCGATATCGGGGGAGCAGTGGGGTGTAGGGTCCATCTCTTGGTGCAGGGGCTCGGGGACGGTTGTCTGGCCGGTGAGGAGGCTCAGGTCTTTTGGGGCGAGCTTCGACAGGTTCCGATCGGGCCGGTTTCTTGGAGATGCTCCCACTAGCCTCGCGTCGGGAGGAGTCGGCCTCGTTAGCTCGAATGTATTTTGGGCCCGGGTCAAGAGCTCGGCGTAGGAGCCAGGTGGCTTCTTATCAAGGGAGTACGCGAAGCGAGACGGGTGAAGCCCTCGCTTCAAGGCCAAAGTGGCCACTGAGTCTTCAAGATTGTAGACCTCCAGGGCCACTTCCTTGAACCGAGCGACGTAATCCCGTAAAGACTCACCGCTCTTTGCTGGACGGCGAAGAGGCTATCTGCTACCCTTGGAATCTTCCGGCAGGCATCAAAATGGGCCAAGAAAGCTCTTTCCAACTGGCGGAAGGAATCAATACTCCGTGGTGGCGGACAGGAGTACCAAGCTCGGGCAGCCTTCTTCAGGGTGGCTGGGAAGGCGATGCACATGAGCGAATCGGTGGCCCCCTGGACTTGCATGAGAACTTTATAACTTTCCAAGTGGTCCAAGGGGTCTGTGGTCCCATCATAAGGATCTAGCTGGGGAAGGCGGAACCGGATGGAGATGGGCTCTTCCATGATGCGGCGAGACAACAGAGGCCGGCTATCGTAGTCCATCTCTGACAGGTGGGTGATCTGGCAGCTAAGTTCCTCCAACCTCTGGTTATACTCGTCGAGTCGACGCTCGGCTCGACGGGCTATCGACCATCAAAAGACCCCTCCCCCGAAGATTCAGAGAACGAGAACGGTGACGGCGATGTCTGCGGGGGCGCTCTGCCTCCTTCCCATGTCGCCGCCTAGGAGAGACACTGGCATGGAGAGAAGGCGACCGGTGTCTCTTAGAGGCTTCCCGATGGTGAGGCTTGGGCGGAGCTTGATGGTGGTGAGCCCTCGGTACCGGTGATCTCCTTCGGGAGGAATGCTGGCTGGGTTGCACTACCCCTGGAACTAATGGATTTGGATCCGGTTACTGCGGGGCCACCTGTTGGTGCTGCAGGCCCTAAACCGCCACTACCAAGGATTGGACTTGCGTGCTAGGGCGGCGAATCGATCTTCCTGGAACTATTACGGAGGAGGCGCAAGGACATCGACCGAGGAGCGGAAGGTCCAGCCTTTGGGGATGCAACGATGCCGGAACGCTGGTCGGGAGAGCTGAGGGGGCATCCGCGAGTGGATTGGCTCCTCGGCGCTGCCCCCAGCGCAACTGACAGAGACTCCCTTCGCACGGGTCGTCACCATGGCTTCAAGAGCCCGAGGAGAGAGATTGCAGATTGCTGGTTCGATGTCTTTCTCTTTCCTTCCTCTCTTCCTGGTGCGCCAATCTGATGACGCCAAGTCACCTTCTTCAAGCATCGGGGAAGACAGACGTCCTTCTCTTCGGACCCCTGCAAGAAAAGTCCCCGGAGACCGGATGCTCCGGTGGGGACCTTCCGACGCTCAAGTTAGTCACTTGGGATCAGATGAGAACTGCTCAGCCGAAGAGAGCTAAAACAGTTAGGGTTTTAACTAGTAGGAAGAAAACTAGAAAACCAGAGTTTAAGGATCCTCACTCACAGCGCGTGCTTTTATACCTGTTTGAATGTCCCCCTTCTATTCCCTAAGATTATTGATTTTTAGGAGCCCAGTTCAATAACGGACAAAATACGGGGCCGACGATGACAGGTCGTACTTTCATCGTACACACTGGATGCTTCATAAGTTACCTGCCAATACGACCTCATAGATGTCTCACATGGGGTCGTGTCTGGTGCGCACCACCACTAGACATGATTGTGTACAACAACGGGCAGATGGTGGTCTGCATACCGTAACGGGGTATGGCCATGCATAGTGACAGGGATACAACGGATCATACGCCGTTATGAGGTATGGCCACCCTCTGCCACGATGTGCGGTGGATTATGTGGGCACGCCAGGTGGCCCAGAGCGGCCTGACCATGCGTCGGGGATTGAGATACCGTTCGTGTGCCCCAAGACTGAGAGGGAGGCTCGGGGGTTGATATACTGTTCATGCGCCCTGAGACCGAGAGGAAGGTCTCGGGGGTTGATATACTGTTCATGCGCCCTGAGACCGAGAGGGAGGTCTCGAGGGTTGATATACTGTTATGTGCCCCGAGACCGAGAGGGAGGTCTCGAGGGTTGATATACTGTTCATGCGCCCCAAGATCGAGAGTCTCGGGGGTTGATATACTGTTCATGCGCCCCGAGACCGAGAGGAAGGTCTCGGGGGTTGATATACTGTTCATGTGCCCCGAGACCGAGAGAGAGGTCTCGGGGGTTGATATGGCTCCCGTCAACTGCCGCTATCTTTGCCGTTCATTCTAACGGCGCAGGATCAGCCATATCACCTCCCATTCCTTCTCTCTCTCTCTGTGTTGCCTCCATCTCTCTCTCTCTCTCTCTCTCTCTCTTCTCTCGTCGAAAGTTTTTCATCTTCTTTCGGTTGCCCTCGGTCTCTCTTCGTTCAACCCAACAAAGCTAAACAAAAAGTCATATTCGACCCCTTTTTTTATTCCATCGAACAAAAAGATGAAGGGTGACGAAAAGGAGGCAAAGAACTTCCGACGAAAGAGAAAGACGAACGGCAAGAAAGAAAAGCGAAGGAAGACAGAGTAAAGGCGGAGGGTGATGAAGGAAGATGGACGGCGAGAATAGAAGAACTCATTTTATCCCAATTAAGGGCCGTCGCTGCCTACCAGTGCCGAAAAAGAGAACTCGTCGGTGAAGAAAGACTTACCGAGGATGTCGTGCCGCTGCCTACTGATGCTAGGAAAGGAAAACTTGCCGAGAAAGGAGGACTTGTCGGGGATGCCGCATCGTTGCATGTCGATGCCGGGAAAGAAGAAGGGAGAAAAGGAAAGAAGAGGAGAAGAGGGGGACCGTTGAGAAGAGGGGTGTGTAGAAAAAAGAGAGGGGGAAAGGGTAGTTTAGAATTTTTTTTTTAAGTGGGTGAAAGGGGGAGCTTCTATTTGGCCCGCGAGCTGAGGAGCCCCCCTATTTTGAGTTTTTTTTACTCAGTACCCCTAAAAATTACTAAGTAGCCCCCCTAAAATTATAAATACCTAAACTACCCCTTCCCCCTTCAACCCTCCCCGTGCCGCCTCTTCCTCAATCTCCCCCCCCCCCCAATTGCTCAGTGTCCCCCCCTCTCCCCCCCCCCCGTCCGACCACGCTCGCCTGCTCGCTCTCGCTCACGGTGCTTCCTCGGCAGCGTCTTCCCGGTGGTGGCTTCCCGGCAGGTAAGTTCTTCTCCCCTCCCTCCTCCCTCCCTCCCTCGATCCGCTCTCGTCCATAGGGCTTTTGTTTTTTTTTTTTAATCCAACCTCCCCTCCCCCCATCGTCCATCTCTCCCACGGCTCCACCCCTCCGCCACCTCTCCCCCTCCATCTTTGGACTCCCGATCTCTATTCGGCCCTGGTTGGCCGAACAGAGATCCTCTGTTCGGTCCACCAGGGCTAAACAGAATTAATCTGTTCGGCCTAGCTGGGCCAAACAGATTAAAATGTGTTCGACAGAGCTGGGCCAAATAGATTTAAATATGTTCGGCCCAGCTGGGCCGAACAGAATTAACTCTGTTCGGCCCAGCTCGGCCAAACAGCGTAATAAAATTATTAAATATAATTATAATAAAGTATATTATAAAGTATATTATAAAGTATATTTTTATTTTACTGATGAATATTGCAATGTTTCAGATATAGATGCTGGCCCCTCGCGAGTTAGACCCACAGCGTTGCCAGGAGATGTAGAACCCAGACGCCTGAGGTTATTGAGGTTCGTGAGGTTTCTGAGGATCTTGTTGCACCATCGCCCCCAGATGAAACAGCAGACGAGGACATCCCAGCTATGGATGTTGATAATGATGAGGCAGATGGTCCTTGTCCAGGCGTCCTGAGGATGACTCTATCCTTAGGAGTTTCAGGACACATATTGCAGCATCCATCTGGAGGCAACATGTATTTGTTCGTTGTTCTATTGTATGTTATTTATTGTATTATTTCGATGCTGTTATGTGTTATTCATGTTATCCATTTATATTTCGCAGGAACGGACTCCACTGAAGTGCATGAACCATGCTGCCAAAGTAGGTGAGTGGCAGTGGTGGGCATCAGGGTAATCGAATAGGAGATTCAGGGATATAGTTCAGCAGTCTGGTCTTCTAGAGCTAGTGCATTGCTCTTATCGGTTCGCCGATAAGATTCTTGTCTCGAGCTTTGTAGAGAGATGGCAGCCCAAGACGAACACCTTCCCTTTTCCCTTTGGCGAGATGACAATCACGTTGGATGATGTTGCCGCCATATTAGGGATTAGTGTCATGGGTGCCTCAGTGTCCTTGTCGATTGATAGGATGAGTGATCGGGATGCTCATAACCTCCTAGTGCAGCTATTGGATGTATCACAGGATGACGCGCGTTGGGAGGTTCTATCAGTCCGCGGTCAGTCTGTGAGGTTAGAGTGGCTGAAGAGTCATTTTCAAAATGTATCAGATAGAGATAGCCGCCGCAGGATAGAGTGTGCGACACGAGCGTATTTGCTTTTTTTATTAGGGTGTACACTTTTTGTCGATAAGAACGGGACGAGGGTGCCTATAGCTTATCTTGCTCTGCTTCGGCATTTGGATAGAGTGATGACATATGCCTAGGGTGCGGGTGCCTTGGCTCATTTATATCGGCAATTGAGGATTGCGTCAAGGGCATCCGTTAGACAGATTAGTGGATATATGACGCTTCTCCATGCATGGATTTATGAGCATTTTCCCTTTCTCACTCCTCACCTAGCCCTAGACTATACTGATGCTAGGCCCCGCATACATCGATGGACTCCCGGCACTCCGCCTCGGACGACGATGAACCATTTGGTGATTCTGCGCGAGTCATTGGACGTACTGAGGGCAGATGAGGTATGTACCATAGGACCATGCACTTGTATATTTATATAATTTATCATACATTATAAAACTGATTTCAATTTAATATAATGCAGGTAGTTTGGGGTCCAGAGGTTGCCGGCATGTGCCGGCACGTACCGGCACGCGTCCGGCACATATCGGCACGCGTCCGGCACATACCGGCACGGTCCCTTACTTAGTGAAAGAAATACTTCGTACCTTCTTTCTTGGCTGCCTCTTTGGCACTTGCGTCATTGGTGGAGTGCCTGTACCAAGAGAATAACTATCTTGTCCTGAAAGAATCAACTCAAAGGCAGAAGGATCACGATGGGTAGATGTATCAACCTTCAATGAAGCACGGCCGCGAGCAACTGAACGAGTGATCCTTTTGGCAGGTTCTTCAAGAGAAGTACTTTATGGGCTAGCAATCTCTATCAAATTTCTTAACATTTGCAATTGCGAAGACCCATCTAACTGTTTGAATTTCCGAGCAATTATATCCAACTCTGGTTCACAGCTCAGCTGAATACTTTGCACATTTGAAGCCGGCATCATATCAAGTTTTCTCCAATGAGGATCTATGCAATCCAAGGGGCTGACCTTCCATCCTGAACCGTACAATCTCGTGGCCACATGGTAAACCATGTGTGCGCCGAATAACACACCCACAAACTGAAGCATTAATACCAACTGAATTGGCTCGGTTCGCTAGAGCGAGGATCTGATTTAATGCACTTATAGAAATGAAACCTTGCAGTTCTTTGAATGCAGCAGGCTTGAAGTCGTGTTGCACGACCGTCAAACTCTTCTCAAATGAGGCTTTAATGTCACTATGCTGCAACTCAATCAAACTATGTATTTTATCCAAGATGATTTGAAATTCCCTTGGCTTGATCCAAGCTATCTTTTCAGCCTTGCATGTGCACTTTCAGTCCTAGAAAAGTAAATAAATTTAATAAAAGGGAGATAACAATTGCGTAATTAAATTATAAATTTCTAAATTTATCAATTCCTTGTGATACCTATTAGTTGTCAAATTCCCGTAGTGCCTACATGTGTTCGTCCATGCTGCGACAAATCTTTCCTTGTATTTGCTCAGCCAAGTTTCTGACACATACCATAAAGCATCTGGGTAGGTAGTAAACTCTCTCTGGAGTTGTGTCCAGTGAACATTAAACTCATCTTCTGTAGTGGACAACACAAGTATATTTCAAGTCATTATAAACATATCCTATTTCTCCTTTGTTTCAAATAACCTTTTGCACTGGACCAAAACATTCCTACTAATATGCCATCTACATAGCAAATGTGTTGCCGTAGGAAATACCCTCTGAATTGCATTCAATAGAGCCAAGTCTCTATCTGTAACTATCACCTCAGGCAGAGCATCATCGTCCATGACACTGCGCAATCTCTCTAATGCCCATGTATAGTTATCTTCTCGCTCAGAGTCCATATACACAAAAGCAATAGAAAATATCAGGTTAGTTGATGTCACCCCGACAATCTCTAAGAGAGGAAGACGATATCTATTCGTCTTGTAAGTGCAATCCATTATCAACACATGAGAAATGCACGTAACAAGTCTATACTGCCAGGGTGTACCCAAAACAAGTCACGCACAGCATCAGACTTGATACAATTCCTATGCCACTCAATGTATTTACACACAGATAATTTACCAAGAAGATGTTGCATCTGAGATCTCCCAGCAATCTCTACAGCCTTGCACTTCTGCCGTGCATTGTAGATTGTCTTCATTGTCATAACATTGAGGGCATCCCTTTGCTTCAAAGTAGATAAAATGTCCTTAGGCCGAACCAAACTCTTCGACATCTCTACTAGTATTGTAGTCTCTGCTTAGATAATCGTCCCGCATATGAGTGCCCCTCGAGATGCTTTGCAGCTGGATGATTGTGCACACCGCAAATGACCGTTAACATCCAATCATCTGCATTGTTCAATTTCTTCCCTCTTAAGGCAAAAGGACATCCACACTTCTTAGTGCCACTGGCCTTGGTCTTTGATCCCTTTTCCTTGATGTGTTTACTTTTGCAAGTACTGCTCATCTCGCAAGAAAAAATAATTCTTAGTTTCTTAACATTGCTGCCCGAATCAGATTTTTTAATAAAAACGACAAATCCATTCCTCTTTCCAACTTTCCGATACCAATTATACATTTCTTCTCTACTTTTGAATATCTATAAAATAAATAGTTTTATGTTGGTAGACAATTTTAAACATTGCTCAGTCAAATAATACGAAAATAAATGTAATTAAATTTTACCTCATAAGTTGTAAATTCATTTGTGTAATCCATTACACAATCGGAGCCAATCACACTGCATTCGGTCGAAGCATCGTCCTGCACGATCAAGTAATAAATTTTAACCCTAATCATAATTAATCAAAAAAAAAAAAATAAACACTATGTTCGGCCACTCAGGGCTGAACATAAATCTTCTGTTCGGTCCTGTGTGGCCGAACATATTTTTTCTGTTCGATGACATAGGGCCGAACAGAAGAATTCCTTCATCCGATCAGAAGAATTCTTTCTTCTGTTCGGTAGTAGTGGACCGAACATATTTAAGTTATTTGGCCCAATGTGGCCAAACAGAGCTAACCTGTTCGGCCACACAGGGCCGAACAACGCACGAACCTTAAAAAAAAATTGGAGATGGAGATATAAACTAACCTTTGCGACCGTATCACCTTCATAAATTATTAATTGCTTGTCCATTGCTTGATTTAAGGTTGAAATTGCTTCAATCGATAATCTAATGATAATCCGGAGTGAGGGAGGCGGGAGGACGATTGCACGGGCTCTGGAGGGCTGTTTGGGGGGCTAGGGGGGGCTGTTTGGGGGGAGGGGGGCTGTTAGTAGGGAGGGATATTTTGATCCTGAAATTTTAGGGGTAAAAATACCATTTTTTAAATATAGCATGGGGGCTCCTCAGTGAAAAAATGTGGGTCAAACAGAACTACTCGTGAAAGGGTGCGGAGAGAAGTTTGGGGTGCAGATAGTAACTCAAAAATATTTAAAAAAAGGGGGTGTATAGAGTAATTTTTGCGGTGCAAATAGAAGCACCCATCGGCAACGGCCCATGACAGGACCAATCACAACAACCGACTCGGTCCATCCGGTTCATTGCTCGGTCGGCTTTCGGAAACTTCCCCGCTTTGAACCGAACAGCATGCCCCATTACCAGTTTTTCTAATTTCCCTCCCGGAAAAGACTTTGTACACCGCCCCCGGTGCAGCAAGGCTTACGTGGGCTGCATCGCCTCTTCTGATTGGTCCACGTGGCTCCTACGTGGATGACCTGCCAGACTGTATGGCTCTACTTTGATGTTACGTTCTGAACGTGACGGCCATTTAAAGCAGTTCGCTTTTTTTTAAAATTAGTGTGCGGACGAAAATGCCCTTTCCCTCCATCCTAGCGCCATTTTACGTTGTATTTCATCTGTGCAAGAAGAACTCTCTTTCTTCCCCGGTCGAAAGAAAATATTTCAGCTTCGAGGCTGGAAAACCTGGCAACTGGAGTCTGTGTACAAAAACTTCTGGAGGAAATGTCATCCGCAGCACAAAGTAAAAAGTCTTTCTTCCAACTTCTTTCTAAAGCTCCTTTATTACACCAACAGTTTTTTCTGGTTAGAGTTAGTTAATGCGTGACCAAACCGTTTAATGCGCGGGTAACTTCCTTAGAATAAAATAGTTATGACATTCTGGGAGTCATAACTATTTTGTAAGCACGAATGTCATACTCTTTTAATGCGGCCCTTTCCCTCCATCCTAGCGCCAATTTATGTTATTTCATCTCTGCAAGATGAACTCTTTCTTCCCCTCCCTCGCTCTGAGAGTCCGGATGCTAAGGAATCAGTTGAGCACGAACCTACGCCCTCGCTTTGAAAGTCTGGTCGACAGGAAATATTTCAGCTTCGAGGCTGAAAAACTTGGCTACTGGAGTCTACTGGAGTCTTCAAATATAAAAGTTTATCCAATGAGTTTTTCCTTGCCAAAACTCACGTAGACGTTCGCTTCTCTCTCTGAATTCGGCCAGGTCTGTAAGATGGGCCTCAGCTGCCTTCGTTATCTCTTCGTCAATTGCTTTTAAAAGGCTTTAATGACAGGAAAACAGAGAGAAGCAGATGGAGGAAAAAAGGAGCCTTTTAAAAGCAATTGACGAAGAGATAACGAAGGCAGACCTGGCCGAATTCAGAGAGAGAAGCGAACGTCTACGTGAGGTTTTGGCAAGGAAAAACTCATTGGATAAACTTTTATATTTGAAGACTCCAGTAGAGGTTTTTCAGCCTTGAAGCTGAAATATTTCCTGTCGACCGGACTTTCAGACGAGGGCGTAGGTTCGTGCTCAACTGAA
>UESW01002792.1:57478-102467 GCA_900491605.1 Calamus simplicifolius | reverse complement strand
TTCGGTGTTGGTTCGCGAGCACTGGGATGTCTCGTAGGTTTCTGCCTTCGGGTGTCGCCGCGCAAGAGCTAGGGTGTCGTTTGCCAAGAGCTGGGGTGTCGTCGCGCTAAAATCTTCGGTGTTGGTTCGCGAGTACTGGGATGTCTCGTAGGTTTCCGCCTTTCGGGTGTCGCCGCGCAAGGCTAGGGTGTCGTTTGCGAAGAGCTGGGTGTCGTCGTACTAAAAGCACTTCATTTTACTGAAATAGACACCCTATTTTGAAAGCATTTCATTTGCGACCAAGCCACCATAATTCAAAAGTTACGACACCCTAGCTTTATATATGCTCTTGTGTAAGTTGACACAATACATAAGCATCAAATTCGTCCATCAAAGTTTCGGACGGTGGAACAATTCTCTCCAGGTCCTCTTCAGTATCAATAGACTGCAAACAAGTTTGCCTGATGCTTGAAGTAGCTCTTTCCTTGACCTGATTTTTTCCTTGATCTTTTTGACTTCTTCTCGACTCCACTCTTTAATCTGTTCTCTCTCGGGCGACCTTTCGTCCTAATTTGTTCAGGATCTTGAATTACAAGCTCTGTACGTGGTTTAGCTGCGCAGTTGGCATCCACGGCAATTTTGAATATAGGTGTTAGACCATCCATCACTACATTAAATGCATCTTCAGACATGGAGGCTATCTCTGCGAGCTTCATCATCCAATGACTCAGCAAACTATATCTACAATCATTAACATAATATTAATGATAACAAATATTAAGACATTTCAATTAAAAAATTATCACTGCGTACCGTGAGTTTCGTGTGCTTTTATCATAACCCTCAGTATTGCAGTCAAATTCGTCAAATTGGTATTTCATGTCCTTGCACCATCTCTTCAAGAAGTATTTATCTGGTAAACGAAATACGTCACTTTGATGAAGAACCAACAGGGCATGCCTACACAGTACCCCTTGAACTGAAAGGATCGGCACTGGCATTGGACATCCTCAATATTTCTATCGTATGACACGATATAATCTTTGATCATCTTCTTGCCAATTCCATCGACTTCAATCCTTTCATACGACTTTACGGAATATAAACAAGTATTGCCAGATTCCTTGATCAATTTTGTATTTGATGCAGCCATTTCAAGGATCTCATTCTGAAATTTTTTGAAAATGATCCTTGTATACCTTCCTGCAGCTTGTCTCTCAAAAGGTGATGATGTCTTTAGGAAAGCAATCGTTTGCAACGTCCTATTATCTTCCTCATTTTCGGCCTCGTATCTTTTTTCCAAGGCATCTTCGTACTTACTTATGAACTCCGTTAGTTTGTCTTCGAATTTATAAACCTATCAAAGAAGTGATTAATGCCCTCGCTCCTTTGTGAAGATGACATCCCTGTTCAAAATTTTGTCAACAAAAAAAAAAGCGTTTAATGCGAACATGAACCAAAGACAATGACATACAAACCTACGAAGAATGTATCCTTTAGGTAAACTGGAACCCATTTTTCTCGACATTCGTAAAGGACATTGAACCAATCTATAGATTGCATTCTTTATATTTCTCCATAACATGTGCCCACCTTTCCTCGAATGACTATATGGTCAATGAATCATATATCGCCCCATCGAAATCAACCATAAACTTGGGATTTGTCATGCAAATGTGGCCAATCTTTTCCGGTATCTTCTTCAATATATGCCAAAGACAAAATCGATGTCGTGTGTTAGGAAAAACTCCTTTGACAGCAGCCTCGATTGCCTTATCTTGGTCAGTAATCATGGCAATAGGTGCTTGACCACCATTTGCATCCAGCCAAGTCTGAAAACCCATTTATATGTCTCAGTACTCTCATCAGACAACAATGCGCATCCAAGCAAGGTGGACTGTCCATGATGGTTGACCCTAACGAATGGACAAAAGGCATTTGATATCTGTTTGTCAAGTACGTTGAGTCAAAGCTTAGAACATCACCGAAGTATATGCATGCCAATCTTGACCTTGGATGAATCCAGAAGACAGACCTCAGATGACCATTATTATTGAGGTCTAAGGAATAGAAGAAATTGGGATTTCTGAGTTGTATTTCGGCGAAATGAATTACCATCGACTGAGCATCTCCTTCTTTCAGCTTAGACTGACGTTCGCGACAAATGAAGTTACGAGCATCCTTCTCGGTGAAATCCAATTGTCCTCTGCCCCCTTTTCTCCTTGCTATGGAAGAGTATATCTGAGTCGTCGAAACATTCACGGCATGTAAATTGCTGATCTCTGCCTTCTCTGGTGTGCTGATCCTCCTATGCGACCGTAGATAACCAGTTGATGTTATGGACATCCCATGGTTATGTTCTAGAGAAACCTCATCCAATATCCACTTACCACTTGTAGCATTCAGTCTTGCTTTTATGGATGCCATACAATCAACTTTTCCAGTATCCCTATGATTCATACTCTTCTCTGATTTTCTAGATTTTCCTTGCCTCCAACACGCCAGGTGCTTGAAGCAAAGTTGATTTTTGTTGTTGGCCTTGCTACACACTGTGTGATTCCAAAACCAACTCGTTTCGCGTATCCATTGTAGAACGTATATACATCATCTGCTGAATTGAATTCCATCCCAGTTTGAGGAACTATAATATCATCCACTGCATTTGGAGCGACGAGTGAAGGTGCACGGCCAGGAGTGTTATCGATTTCTTTCCGATCTACAATTTTAGCATCAACTGTGAAAATATAGGCACGCAGTCATGAACAATGATATCCATAGATTTAGTTGTCAATATATGCTGACAAAGGATTAGGATTTAGTACACGAAGGTTAAAACAATACAATACCCCATTTATCATCTCACGACACCCTACTATCATGGTGAGAATACCCGCGACACCCCTTGTCGAATTCAGCCTAAACTCCTTCGCGACACCCAGTTGAAATCTAATGACATCCTAGCACCAATGCTACGACACCCGTGCTTAGAACTACCGCGCGGACAATCCCCGCGACACCCCAGGGAGGCAACGACACCCGTGCTTAGAACTAATCACGGAAAGAACCCCGCGACACCCCTTGTCGAATTCGGCCAAAACTCCTTCGTGACACCCAGTTGAAATCTAATGACACCCCAGCACCAATGCTACGACACCCGTGGTTAGAACTGACCGTGCGGAGAATCCCCGCGACACCCGAGGAGAATTGGATTTTGGCCGAAACTCCTTAAAGACACCCCTGTTGAAAGCTCACGACACCCTAGCTTTAAGGCAACGACACTCGTGCTTAGAACTGACCGCGCGGACAATCCCCGTGACACCCCAGGAGAATTGGATTTCGATCGAAACTCCTACGAGACACCCCTGTTGAAAGCTCACGCCACCCTAGCTTTAAGGCGACGACACCCGTGCTTAGAACTGATCACGGTGAGAATACCCGTGACACCCCTTATCGAATTCAGCCTAAACTCCTTCGCGACACCCCAGTTGAAATCTAATGACATCCTAGCACCAATGCTACGACACCCGTGCTTAGAACTGACCGCGCGGACAATCCCTGCGACACCCCAGGGAGGCGACGACACCCGTGCTTAGAACTAATCATGGAGAGAACCCCCGCGACACCCCTTGTCAAATTCAGCCTAAACACCTTCGCGATACCCCAGTTGAAATCTAATGACACCCTAACACCATGCTACGACATCCATGGTTAGAACTGACCGCGCGGAGAATCCCCGTGACACCCCAGGGAGAATTGGATTTCGGCCGAAACTCCTTAGAGACACCCCTGTTGAAAGCTCACGACACCCTAGCTTTAAGGTGACGACACCCGTGCTTAGAACTGACCACGGCGAGAAGGCCCGCGACAACCAAGTTACTAAAATTAATTTTTATTTATCAAAAAAGAAAAGAAAAAAGTACATTAGCCCTCACTGGGGCTTCTCATCTCCTTCGGTCACTGCGTCGATGATCTGGCACTGGAGGGACGCTACTTGCCCCTCCAGGTGGCTGTTGGCCCGACGCAGGACCTCGATCTTTCTCGTTGAAATGGCCAGGTATTGCTCGGCCTCCTGGTTGAGTCGCTCGCTGATTGCGAGCGACTCCGCATAGACCTCCGCATCGATCGTGACCGTTGCGCAACGGCTGCCATGGTGGCCAGTAGATCTCCCCTCGCCTATGGAAGCCATCTCAGTATGAAAAAAGCTAGAAAGGTGATTAATGATGGCATTCCCCCATCCATATTTAAGGTACTCCTGGCGGGTGTTTCGATTGCCACGCGCCACCATCTCAGTGGGGGCGGTTCATAGGAATCGAATCGGTGCGCCCCCCCTCCTTGAGTTTCGAGGGATGGGGAACAGAAGAGAGTTTCGGAAAGCCAACCGTAGTAAGTTTTACGTCGTCCCAAGAGAAAATTCACGACACCCAAGGATGATTTGGATTTCGGCCGAAACTCCTTCGTGACACCCCACTTGAAACCTCACGACACCCTAGCATCAATGCTACGACAACCGTGCTTAGAACTGACCACGGAGAGAATCCCCCCGACACCCCAGGGAGAATTGGATTTCGACCGAAACTCCTTCGAGACACCCTGTTGAAAGCTCACGACACCCTAGCTTTAAGGCGACGACACCCGTGCTTAGAACTGATCACGGAGAGAACCCCCACGACACCCCTTGTCGAATTCGGCCGAAACTCCTTCGTGACACCCCAGTTGAAATCTCATGACACCCCAGCACCAATGCTACGACACCCGTGCTTAGAACTGACCACGCGGACAATCCCCGCGACACCCCAGGGAGAATTGGATTTCAGCTCACGACACCCTAGCTTTAAGGCGACGACACCCGTGCATTAACAGTGAACCCACGTTAATCACCTTTTCAGGGGTGTCATCCCCTTAAAGCTAGGGTGTCGTGAGATTTCAACTGGGGTGTCGCGAAGGAGTTGTGGCTGAATTCGACAAGGGGTGTCGCGGGTATTCTCACCGTGATCATTTCTAAGCACGAGTGTCGTCGCTTTAAAGCTAGGGTGTCGTGAGCTTTCAACAGGGGTGTCGCGAAGGAATTTCGGCCAAAATCCAAATCATCCTTGGGTGTCGTGAATTTCTCTTGAGACGACGTAAAACTTACTACGGTTGGCTTCTCGAACTCTCTTCTGTTCCCCATCCCTCGAAACTCAAGGAGGGGGGGGGGGGGCGCACCGATTCGATTCCTGTGAACCGCCCACTTAGATAGTGGCGCGTGACAATCGAAACACCCGCCAGGAGTACCTTAAATATGGATGGGGGGAATGCCATCGTTAATCACCTTTCCAGCTTTTTTCATACTGAGATGGCTTCTAGAGGTGAGGAGAGATCTACTGGCCACCATGGCAGCCACCGCGCAACAGTCACGATCGATGCGGAGGTCTATGCGGAGTCGCTCGCAATCAACGAGTGACTCAACCAGGCGGCCGAGCATACCTGGCCATTTCAACAAGAGAGATCGAGGTCCTGCGTCGGGCCAACAGCCACCTGGAGGGGAAAGTAGCATCCCTCCAGCGCCAGATCGCCGATGCAGCGACCGAAGGAGATAAGCCCCAGTGAGGGCTTCATATACTTTTTTTCTTTTCTTTTTTTATGAATAAAAATAATTTTTAGTAACTTGGGTGTCGCGGGCCTTCTCGCCGTGGTCAGTTCTAAGCACGGGTGTCGTCAGATGAGAGCTAGGGTGTCGTCAATTTTCAACTGGGGTGTCGCGAATGACGACAGCACTGACTCAGGCTGTTAACGACACCCCAGTTCTCATCTTACGACACCCTAGCTTTTAGGCGACGACACCGATGACATGACTGTTAAAGCGGGGTGTCGCAGGGATTGTTCTCCATACGGGGTGTCGCGGGCCTGCTCTCCAGTGTCGTTTATCACACCCTTTATAGCATTTAAAGACACCCTATAGAACAAGCTATGATACCCCGGAAAGCAATATACGAAGATCGCAAAGGTTATAAGCATGGGTGTCGTAGCATTGTAACTACGGTGTCGCGAGGCTTTTCTTCAGCTTTCGTTTGGAGCACGGGTGTCCTAGGCTTGTAACTACAGTGTCTTAACAGTATATCAGGGGTATCATAGCTTAAACGATGACACTAGAGCTATATGGACAGGAAATAACGGGGAATATAGGCCGAACCACTCTGACGACATCCCAGTTCATGAGGTATAACATCCTAGTTAAAAGAGTATGACATTCGTGCTTACAAAACAGTAAACTCTAAACAATTATGACTCCCAGAATGTCATAACTATTTTGTTCTAAGGAAGTTACCCGCGCATTAAATGGTTTGGTCACGCATTAACTAACTCTAACCAGAAAAAACTGTTGGTGTAATAAAGGAGCTTTAGAAAGAAGTTGGAAGAAAGACTTTTTACTTTGTGCTGCGGATGACATTTCCTCTAGAAGTTTTTGTACACAGACTCCAGTTGCCAGGTTTTCCAGCCTCGAGCTGAAATATTTTCTTTCGACCGGGAAAGAAAGAGAGTTCTTCTTGCACAGATGAAATACAACGTAAAATGGCGCTAGGATGGAGGGAAAGGGCATTTTGTCCGCATGCTAATTTTAAAAAAAAGCGAACTGCTTTAAATGGCCGTCACGTTCAGAACGTAACATCAAAGTAGAGCGATACAGCCCGGCAGATTATCCACGTAGGAGCTACGTGGACCAATCAGAAGAGGCGGTGCAGCCCACGTAAGCCTTGCTGCACCGGGGGCGGTGTACAAAGTCTTTTCCTTTCCCTCCCTCCATGGCCTACGCAGCCCAGGGTTGCGAAGCCCTGCCAGCGGACGAAGGCGAACTCGCCCCCATTCGGATGGAGATCTCGGGTGACCTTTCCAATCCGTCCCCTAAGAGCAGCGGCGGCGGAGGGTTCTCAGAAGGGTCCCGGATCGCGGAAGTGACGACGTGGCTCGCGTCGCAGTTCGAGTTGGTGGGAAGGGAGGTTTCGGAGTTCGAGTACACACCTCGCAGCCGATCTCGCGCCGACCTCCGCCTCAAGGCCTCCGAGTACCGCTCCCAGGCTGCCCGCATCCGGGAGATTCTGGAGCGCGCTGGTATCGCGCAGGAGCAGCTCTACCCAGCGCGATCTTCTCTGCCTAGATCATCGCCACCGTCGCCATCCTTCTCAACATCAGAGATACCGAGATGAGCAGGTAAATTAGGTTCGGGTTCAGTCTTAAGCTTAGGTTTTTGCAGCAATTTGCCAACTTTTCATTTTTTTTTAAAATTCTTTTTCTTAAAATTTAATGCAATGTGATGTAGTTTTGTAGTGGCCTGGGGGAATCTGTCTCTGAGGATGGAGGATGTGGAGAAGAGGAAGTTGATGGTGCTGAAAGAGTCCAAGGTCCTTCTCGAATACACACGAAGGCCATTGCGAAGCTCAACGATCTCAAGAAGTAGGATGCCTCCTGTCGTTTGCAAAATTGTTTCTTTGAAGCTATAATCTTGTGGAAAATGAGTTCTTGTTTAGCTGGGTGTTTGAAATATTGTTAACTTTGATGCACATATCACATTTTTGTCACAGGTTCTTTATTTGATATTTGTTTTCTTTCATTTGTAGAACTTGATGGGGCCAGTTGATCCCATGAAAAATAAAATTTTTTGAATGGCCCCAAAGGCCATCAGCCTCCAGCGCCGGCCTCCAGCGCCAGCCTCCAGCATCGGCCTCCAGCGCCGGCCTCTAGCATCGGCCCCCAGCGCTAGCCTTTGGCTACGGCCTTCAGCGCCAGCCCCCAGCGCTAGCCTTTGGCTACGGCCTCCCGCGCCGGCCTCTAGCGTCGGCCCCCAGCACTAGCCTTTGGCTCCGGCCTCCAGCGCTGGCCTTTAGCTCCGGCCTCCAGCGTCGGCCTTTGGCTACAACCTCCAAGGCCGGCACCTCGAAGACCGGCACTTCCAAGACCGGCACCTCCAAGGCCGGCACTTCCAAGACCGACACCCGACGCCCGACGGCCCCAAAAGCCGACACCAAAGCCCGACGGCCCCAAAGGCCGACACCGACGTCCGACGGCCCCAAAGGCCGACCCAAAGGCCGACGACCCCAAAGGCCGACACCCGATGCCCGACGGCCCCAAAGGCCGACACCAAAGACCGACGGCCCCAAAGGCCGACACCTTCAAAGTTAGGCGGCCCCGGTACCTTCCTAGCCGGCCCCCTATATCTCCAAGCTAGGCGGCCCGGCACCTCCCAGATGGCCCCGGCATCTTCCTAGCCAGCCCCTACGTCTCCAAGTTAGGCGGCCTGGCACCTTCCAGGCGGCCCCGGCACCTTCCTAGCCGGCCCCTTATATCTCCAAGCTAGGCGGCCCCGGCACCTTCCTAGCCGGCCCCCTATATCTCCAAGCTAGGTGGCCCGGCACTGGGAGCTAGGTGGCCCGGCACTTCCCAGCCGGCCCCGGCGTGTCCAAGCTTGGCGGCCCCTACGTCTCCAAGTTGGGCGGCCCCAGCATCCTCCCAAGCGGCCCCTACTTCTCCAAGCTAGTCGGCCCCGGCACTTCCCAGCCGGCCCCGGCACTTCCCAGCCAGCCCCGGCGTGTCCAGGCTAGGCGGCCCCTACGTCTCCAAGTTGGGCGGCCCCAGCATCCTCTGAGGCAGCCCCGGCATCTTCCCAAGCGGCCCCTACGTCTCGCTAGGCGGCCCGGCACCTCCCAGGCAGCCCCGGCACCTTCCTAGCCGGCCCCCTATATCTCCAAGCTAGGCAGCCCGGCACCTCCTAGGCGGCCTCGGCATCTTCCTAGCCGGCCCTCTACGTCTCCAAGTTAGGCGGCCCCAGCATCTTCCCAGGCGGCCCCTACTTCTCCAAGCTAGCCAGCCCCGACACTTCCTAGGCGGCCCCGACACCTTCCTAGCCGGCCCCCTATGTCTCCAAGCTAGGCGGCCCGACACCTCCCAAGCGGCCCCGGCACTTCCTAGCCAGCCACGGCGTCTCCAAGTTAGGCGGCCCCAGCATCTTCCCAGGCTGCCCCTACGTCTTCAAGCTAGGCGGCCCCGGCACTTCTCAGCCGGCCACGGCGTGTCCAAGTTAGGCGGACCGGCACCTCCCAGGCGGCCCCGGCATCTTCCTAGCTGGCCCTCTACGTCTCCAAGCTAGGCGGCCCCGGCACTTCCCAGCCGGCCTCGGCGTGTCCAAGCTAGGCGGCTCGGCACCTCCCAGGTGGCCCCGGCATCTTCCTAGCCGGCCCTCTACGTCTCCAAGCAAGTCGGCCCTAACGCCTTCTCCACATCCCCAGTCCCGCTGAGTCGGCCAAGGCCATCCCCGGCCGGCCCGACTCGGCCCCGGCGTCTCCAGTCCCGCCGAGTCGGCCAAGGCCATACCAGGCCGGCCCGACTCGGCCTCGGCGTCTCCAGGTCCGTCGATTCGGCCCTGCCCCGGCACTGCCTCGCCAGCGAGATGGGCCCCAACCATCTCGGGTCGACCCGGCTCGGCCTTGACAAGACGGGACTTCCCAGTTCCCGCCAGATCAACTCCCAGCGGTTCAAGAAACCGCCTCTCTGATGCGCGCCGCCTGACAGCGCCAGACACGCGCCGCCCGACAGCGCCGACGCGTGCTGCCCGACAGCGCCGACGCGCGCCGCTCGACAGCCCCGCCGGCTGATGGGACGTAGCTCACTAACCAGCCCAAATTCACACGAGGGCTCAGCAGAGCTTCTGATTCATGCAATCCCACGTGATCACGCCAGAATCAACCCCTATAAAAAGGTGAATCCACCCGGTAAACAGGTACACGCGTGATAACTCCCAAAATCACCATCTCAACTCTCAAGGAATTCCTCCTCCCTGAGATCCCTTTTTCCACACAAAATAGGGCTCGCTCGAGCCCTTCTTCAGTTGTGACCTCAGTCACTAACTTGGCCGTCGGAGGGTCCCGCTGGAGACCCCCTTCGGTCCCGGGACTTCTTTGCAGGCAACCCGGCGAGGCGAGGATCCAAGAAGCACCTCCGTTCCCGACGTCCAGGGGAGGTGATCGAGCATCATCAGATTGGCGCGCCAGGTAGGGGGCATAAGAAAAAGTAGCGAATGTTCTCTCCGAGCTACATCTTTCGTCCCCTCTCTTCTTCAAGAAACCATGGTGGTGACTCGAGCCCAGGATGCCTCCATCAGCTGCCCAGCGGGGTTTCCCCCGCCGACTAAACAGCAGGAGGCCAACCCCCTGCTGCCGACCTTCCTGTCACCTGCCCGCTGCCGAACGCCGCTGCCCAAACAGCGGAGCAACTGGCAACCCTCTCCCGGCAAGTCCAGAATCTCACCGCCATGATCCACGGGCTCCAGCAGCAGCAGTCCGTGGCCACCCAGCACCAGACTGCTCCCCTCGCCAGTCAGCAGTCGGCGAGGGGAGGTTCTCCTTGGCGGGAGGCCGATCGGCGAGGGACCGGCCGACGTCAAGCTTCCCCTAGGAAGCCTCGATGCGAGCCCTCCAAGCGGCCACGGTCCCCTGATCACGGCCCCAACAAGTCTCCTCCCAAGCCACATCATCACGAGGAACCCAGGTGGAAGTCCCGACTTCCGTCTGCATCTCCTTCTGCCTCCTCTTCTTCTTCTTCCTCCGAGCCATCTCGGAGGGCCCGGACGATCAGCCGCCAGGCGGAGAAACGCCTGGAGGAGTACAACAGGCGCCTCGACGAGCTCGCCAAGAAGATCAACCATCAGCCGGAGGAAGAGTTCGACACTCGTCCTCCTTACACTCGCCGCACACTGGAGGAACCGGTTCCCTCCAAGTTCCGCTTGCCCCAGGTGGACCCGTACGATGGTACGACCGACCCCCTCGAAAGTTACAAAGCAATGATGCAAATCCAGGACGCTTCAGATGCCCTTCTCTGCAAAGCCTTCCCCGCCGCTCTGCGGAAGGCCGCCCGTGCATGGCACTCACGCCTGTCCCCTCACAGCGTCGACTCCTTCCGGGAGCTGAAGAGAGCATTTTTGGCCCACTTCGACGCCTGCCGCTGGATCCCAAGGGTGGCAGACAGCCTATTCTCCGTCCGTCAGAAGGAAGGAGAGTCGCTGCAGGATTTCGTGTCCCGATTCAAAACCACCGCCCTCGAGGTCTACCATCTCGACGATGCAGTGGCCACCCTGGCGCTGAAGCGGGGACTCCTTCTGTCCCGCTTCACCTTCTCCCTGGATAAGAAGCCCCCAAGCTCTTATTCCGATCTCCTCCTCCGAGCTCAGAAATATATCCGCGCGGATGAAGCCGACTTCACCCGCCGGGAATCTTCAAGAAACTCGAGCGGACCTCCCCGACATTGCTGATCCGACTCACCTCGCCGGTCCGACAACAGGCGCCGAAGCTCTGTCCCCGACGAGAGTAAGCTCACTCCTCTCCTTGCCCCTTGATCCCATATTCTGATGGAGATCGAGGGCGAGCCTTACCTCCAACGTCCTCCCCCCATGAAGAGAGGTGCACCCCGCGACGTGAGCCGCTACTGTTGTTTCCACCGGGATTACGGTCATGACACCGACAGCTGCTACAGCTTGAAGCGGGCCATCGAGGAGCTCATCCAGCAGGGCTACCTTGGCAAATATGTCCAGAAGATGCAACAGCCGCTGCCGGCCATCATGGGGCCTCCACCAGCTCAAGCCACCGTCGACAACACTCCCACGGAGCAGACGATCGGGATGGTGTCTTGGGGATCAGCTTCTGCACCTAAATGGCCGAGGTATCCAAGCCTACCAAGGGGGGCAAGCTGTCCCCCAACTGAGAAGGTCCCTACCGCACCACCAAAACACTTCACCGGGGGGCATGCAAACTAGAAGAGCTTGACGGGAAGCCGTTCCACGTGCCTGGAACGTGGACGACCTCCGCCAGTGTTACCAATGTACTCCCAGAAGCATGAATAATAAAGAAAGCCCCTTCTGATGCCATAATTTGTTCTCCCTTGCGCCAAGTCTCTCAAAAGGAGCTCACTGGCATCGCGGCCCACGGGACACCACTCGGCCCCGGCACGGCGGTGCCCCCGAGTAGGTTAAGAACCTAAAAGCTCCGTACCCGGCTGAGTCGCCACTTGGGCGGCACACAAACCCCAGGTTGGTTCAAAAGGAGCTCACTGGCATCACGGCCCACGGGACACCACTCGACCTCGGCACAGCGGTGCCCCGGAGTAGGTTAAGACCCTAAAGGCTTCGTACCTGGCTGAGTCGCCACTTGGGCGGAACACAAACCCTCAGGTTGGTTCAAAAGAAGCTCACTGGCATCGCGGCCCATGGGACACCACTCGGCCCCGGCACGGCGGTGCCCCCGAGTAGGTTAAGACCCTAAAGGCTCTGTACCCGGCTGAGTCGCCACTTGGGCGGCACACAAACCCCTAAGCTGGTTCAAAAGGAGCTCACCAACATCGCGGCCCATGGGACACCACTCGGTCCCGGCACGGCGGTGCCCCCGAGTCGGTTAAGACCCTAAAGGCTCCGTACCCGGCTGAGTCGCCACTTGGGCGGCACACAAACCCCCAAGCTGGTTCAAAAGGAGCTCACCAGCATCGCGGCCCACGGGACACCACTCGGCCTCGGCACGGCGATGCCCCCGAGTCGGTTAAGACCCTAAAGGCTCCATACCCGACTGAGTCACCACTTGGGCAGCACACAAACCCCCAAGCTGGTTCAAAAGGAGCTCACCGGCATCGCGGCCCACGGGACACCACTCGGCCCCGGCACGGCGGTGCCCCCAAGTCGGTTAAGACCCTAAAGGCTCCGTACCCGGTTGAGTCACCACTTGGGCGGCACACAAACCTCCAGATTGGTTCAAAAGGAGCTCACCGGCATTGCGGCCCATGGGACACCACTCGGCCCCGGCACGGCCGTGCCCCTGAGTCGGTTAAGACCCTAAAGGCTCCGTACCCGGCTGAGTCACCACTTGGGCGGCACACAAACCCCCAGGTTGGTTCAAAAGGAGCTCACTGGCATCGCGGCCCACCGGACATCACTCGGCCCCGGCACGGCGGTGCCCCCGAGTCGGTTAAGACCCTAAAGGCTCCGTACCCGGTTGAGTCGTCCCTCGTAGCGGTTCTCACCCCTGAGGCAGTTCAAAAGGAACCTGACGCTCTCAGCTCTCAGGTCACCCTCCGGGGTTCAAAAGACTTCCAGACTCCACGTTGGGAGAGGATTACTAGCCGCCCTCAGCTAGCCAAAGAAGGCACGCAGACGTCCATCTAAGGCAGCGCAAGATGCCAAGGTAAAAGTTCTACACTCCTTTCGCTTAGCTGATGCGGGGCACGCAAGCTCAAGGAGTGTGGGGGGCATTTGATGGGGCCAGTTGACCCCATGAAAATAAAATTTTTTGGACTGTCCCAAAGGCCAACAGCCTCCAACGCTGGCCTCCAGTGCTAGCCTCCAGCGTCGGCCTCCAGCGCCGGCCTCCAGCGTCGGCCCCCAGCGCTGGCCTTTGGCTACGGCCTCCAGCGCCAGCCTCCAGCGTCGGCCTCCAGTGCCGGCCTCCAGTGCCAGCCTCTAGCATCGGACCCCAGCGCTGGCCTTTGGCTCCGGCCTCCAGCGCTGGCCTTTAGCTCCGGCCTCCAGCATCGGCCTTCAGCTCTGGCCTTTGGCTCCGACCTTTGGCTACAACCTCCAAGGCCGGCACCTCGAAGACCGGCACCACCAAGGCCGGCACTTCCAAGACCAGCACCTCCAAGGCCAGCACTTTCAAGACCGACACCCGATGCCCGACGGCTCCAAAGGCCGACATCAAAGCTCGACGGCCCCAAAGGCCGACACCCGACGCCTGACAGCCCCAAAGGCCGACACCCGACGCCCGACGGCCCCAAAGGCCGACACCAAAGACCGATGGCCCCAAAGGCTGACACCCGACGCCCAACGGCCCCAAAGGCCGACACCAAAGCCCGACGGCCCCAAAGGCCGACACCCGATGCCCGACGGTCCCAAAGGCCGACACCAAAGGCCGACGGCCCCAAAGGCCGACACCTTCAAAGTTAGGCGGCCCCAGCACCTTCCTAACCGGCCCCTTATGACTCCAAGCTAGGCGGCCCGACACCTCCCAGGCGGCCCCGGCATCTTCCTAGCCAGCCCCTACGTCTCCAAGCTAGGCGGCCCGGCACCTCCTAGGCGGCCCCGGCACCTTTCTAGCCGGCCCCTATATCTCCAAGCTAGGCGGCCCACACCTCCCAGGCGGCCCCGACACCTTCCTAGCCGGCCCCCTATATCTCCAAGCTAGGCGGCCCGGCACTTCCCAGCCGGCCCCGGCGGTCCAAGCTAGGCGGTCCCTACGTCTCCAAGTTGGGCGGCCCCAGCATCCTCCCAGGCGGCCCCTACTTCTCCAAGCTAACCAGCCCCGGCACTTCCCAGCCGGCCCCGGCGTGTCCAGGCTAGGCGGCCCCTACGTCTCCAAGTTGGGCGGCCCCAGCATCCTCCCAGGCAGCCCCAGCATCTTTCCAGGCGGCCCCTACATCTCCAAGCTAGGCGGCCTAGCACCTCCCACGCGGCCCCGACACCTTCCTAGCCGACCCCCTATATCTCCAAGCTAGGCGGCCCGGCACCTCCCAAGCGGCCCCGGCATCTTCCTAGCCGGCCCTCTACGTCTCCAAGTTAGGCGGCCCCAGCATCTTCCTAGGAGGCCCCTACTTCTCCAAGCTAGCCGGCCCCGGTACTTCCCAGGCGGCCCCGGCACCTTCCTAGCCGGCCCCCTATGTCTCCAAGCTAGGCGGCCCGGCACCTCCCAGGTGGCTCTGGCATTTTTCTAGCCGACCCTCTAAGTCTCCAAGTTAGGCGGCCCCAGCATCTTCCCAGGCCGCCTCTACGTCTTCAAGCTAGGCGATCCCGTCACTTCCCAGCCGGCCACGGCGTCTCCAAGTTAGGCGGCCCCAGCATCTTTCCAGGCGGCCCCTACGTCTTCAAGCTAGGCGGCCCCGGCACTTCCCAGCCGGCCACGGCGTGTCCAAGTTAGGCGGCCCGGCACCTTCCAGGCGGCCCCGGCATCTTCCTAGCCGGCCCTCTACGTCTCCAAGCTAGGCGGCCCCGGCACATCCCAGCCGGCCCCGGCGTGTCCAAGCTAGGCGGCTCGGCACCTCCCAGACGGCCCCGGCATCTTCCTAGCCGGCCCTCTACGTCTCCAAGCAAGTTGGCCCCGACGCCTTCTCCACATCCCCAGTCCCGCCGAGTCGGCCAAGGCCATCCCCAGCCGGCTCGACTCGGCCCCGGCGTCTCCAGTCCCGCCGAGTCGGCCAAGGCCATCCCAGGCCGGCCCGACTCGGCCCCGGCGTTTTCAGATCCATCGATTCGGCCCCGTTCCGGCACTGCCTCGCCAGCGGGATGGGCCCCAGCCATCTTGGGTTGACCCGACTCGGCCCTGACAAGACGGGACTTCCCAGTTCCCGCCAGATCAACCCCCAGCGGTTCAAGAAACCGCCTCTCTGACGCGCGTCGCCCGACAGCGCCAGACATGCGCCGCCCGACAGCCCCGCCGGCTGATGGACGTAGCTCACTAACCAGCCCAAATTCACACGAGGGCTCAGCAGAGCTTCTGATTCACGCAATCCCACGTGATCACGCCAGAATCAACCCCTATAAAAAGGTGAATCCATCCGGTAAACAGGTACGCGCGCGATAACCCCCAAAATCGCCATCTTAACTCTCAAAGGAATTCCTCCTCCCTGAGATCCCTTTTTTCACACAAAACAGGGCTCGCTCGAGCCCTTCTTCAGCTGTGACCTCAGTCACTAACTTGGCCGTCGGAGGGTCCCGCTGGAGACCCCTCTGGTCCTGAGACTTCTTTGCAGGCAACCCGGCGAGGCGAGGATCCGAGAAGCGCCTCCGTTCCCGACGTCCAGGGGAGGTGATCGAGCGTCATCAGAACTCTTGCAAAATTTGAAAACGAGGTCCTCATGCATGAGCCTAAGATGCTTTAGTGGCAGAAGAACTTGGCCATCTTGGATCCAAAAGAGCGGCAATACATTCTTCAGCTCTCTAATTATAAAGTACCGATTTTCTTCTATTCCTTTTGATACTTTTGGCATGAGATTACAATAAGCAATTGGAATGATCATTATCTATCTAGATGTTTTTGCCTAGTATGTCATTAGGCTCTATATAGAAATGCCATCATTAACCATTTACCATTCTTTTGACTAGCGTTTCAACTAAATTCTACCTAGGTTTGCTAAAGTCAGTCATTATCCCAACTCACTTTGCTAGACATGTTACATCTGCTGTGTTTTCACTCTTACACTATCCATTATACGTTCAGGTGCAATGTTGTTTTGGAAACGCTTGTAGTGATAGTCTAATGAAGGGACGTTGTTTATTATGCACTCAAGAGTGCTTGTCCAAGAAAATATTTCCCCTCAAGAGGAGATATTGGGGTTGGAAGGAAATCTTAGGAATATATCTAGTAGCCTTGTTGAGTAATCTGCCATTCATTTTAAGAAGGATGTTACAAGATATTCACATTTATCCTTGCCTTGATTGCAACTGTGATAATTAAGGTCTCATGGATGATGACAGTAAGAAAGTAGAGAACATATCATACTCTCCTTTGGCTGTTCCAGAAGGGTTGTGGGGATTTACTCCGTTAGTCTTTTATACAAAGAATGACAGACTGATATCTTTAAAGAACTAAGGAAGTTGACCTGATCTCATGGTTGATCTTGTCCCTCTTGAAGGGGAATTTCAGAAAGAGTTTAAACTAGTTCACCAATTCTCTAAGATTCTTAGTGTTCCTGGGTTAAACTGTTTGGGGTGAGCCACATTGGCCATGTACTTTTCCCTTTATCTATAAATTAGTGGAAGTCAGTTATTTTCTCTTTTCTCCTTGCTAATTTAATGTTGCATGTTTCTGTACTTACAATTTTCAATTACCAATTCTCTTTTCTTACCCAACTAAGGTATTCATTGCTGCTCTACTTAGATAAAACTGGTTTGGTCATTGCATAGAACATCTGGCATGACTTGTTTATCGTTGCCTAAAGCCTGACTAGATGTACAGAGGATTAGCCTTTGTTGACTGGAAATCGATTCAAGAGAATGGAAAACTTTCATTGGTCAGTTTTGAGGGATGCTTGGATCAGGTTCAAACTAGCATGATAAAGAAATGCTTCACAACTGATACCAATTCAATAATTAAGAAAGTTTTATGTCTTAAGTCAGTAGGGTTCAGTAAATGTAGAGCGAATCAGAGCTAATCTAAGATGGGCAGAAACCAATAAATTTTCCTGCCAACTGTGTTATATATTAAGTCAGATCTTACCTAAATTTTGCAAGACTGGACCTTCTCTATTGAAATCTTAAAGCTTAGATGTAACCTACTTTTTTCAGATCCGTTCTATAACTCTGCTGATTCCGCTGAACCTAGCATGTCATGCTACCAACCAAAGCTATGTTATGTTAAAATATTTAAAATTACCTACCTGCCATTATATAGGCATTAAGATGTGATAGTATTTCTGAACTTTGAATGCGGCTCAGACAATTTGCCATTTATTTCTGACCCATTTACTTGCAAAGTAAACTATTCCTGGCATGACAGCTTTTGCCCTTGCATGAAATTTATTGTCCTTTTCTAATTCATACTTGAAATGTGCCATGAACAGGCGATCCTAAATCATGTGGTGTATACTCCAGAGATCAATCATGGTGTGCTAATGGAAATGGCTGAGCATAGAAAGGACTTGGAGAAACAAAACCCATTTTGGATACCTTGAGGAGCTATCAAGACTTGCCACCTGTATTGTGTCACTCTGCCTTTAGCTATTAATATTATGCAATTGCTGCTTATAGAATTTAATGCATTCTTATTGTTATTTATGCAGGATAAAGCTCTTGCTGCCTTGGCAGTTGAGGATAAGAAAAGGCAATATGCAGCTGCGGAGAAGCATCTTGAAGGAGTCTTGCATTCTGCACTAACCACACCCGAATTGTGACTTGTATGCCAGTTAATTAACTTTAGCTCTCATGAGATATTTCTTTCTTTGTCTCTTTCCTTCCTGGTTCCCCCCCACCCCCGCCCAAAAAAAAAAAGTTATTGGCATGTATTAACCATCAGATTATGTAAGTACTTCAGGATGTTCTTTCCATTCTCTTGATGGTGTGTTTTGAGTCATCTGACATGTTTGTGAGAAAGGATAAAACTTGCATTTGAATCATAATCTAGATGCATCTCACCATGTGAGATCACTCAAGAAGGTAGTTTGGATAATTTCTTTTATCAAAATGAGATTAGATTGTCTTCCAACTCCTATAAGATTCTAAGATAAGGGAATTCTATATAATATGTATTGTGATCTGTACAGAATAAGAAATGAAAGCTCACCACCAATATTATCAAGTTAATTATACAATACAATCAAATGTGTTAACATTGGCCTTGTAATATGATTGAATTCAAAGTCAAAATCAAAGGTCAAAGCACATAATTTGACTAATGCTATCAATGGTCAATCATCAATTCAGTTTGTGTTGCTGTGATCATGAATTTGAGATATGATTATAAAGTTTGAGATATAATCATGAGTAGTAAACCATCTTTGACCTACAATTTGATTTAGCTATGATAACATTTTTTCAACTTTCTTTGGCACTCTCATTCCCATCATTTTTCTACAATTACTTTTTGCCTATATCTTCATGCCTCCTTTCTCACCTTATGCAACCATGTAGGACTTCCAAACAAGTCATTGTGTTAGGTTATCAAGCATCATTTATAATCCTACCAATGAATGAGTATCCTAAAATACAAGATTTAAAGTCAGTTGGTAACTTGATGGATGACTCCCCCTCTCCCCCTCAAAAAAAAAAAAAAATTCCTATTAGGGTAGCAAATTAACTTTATGGGGGCATTTGGTATGAGGTGATCCATTTAGGATTGTCTGTGATTCAGATAGAAGTAATGTGATCATCGCATTTGGTTATACCTTGATTATCCTGTATCGTGATAATCTAAAATCACTCCATCTTTAAAATTACTATCCAATCCAGTGATCCTATACCCATCCATGGGGTTGTGTATCCAAGATTACTCCCAGATATGATCTTGATTTGAGATATAGGGACTTGTTGCCGCCGGGATCCGTCCTCCGACTCGGGCGCGGTCGATCTCCAAAGGGGGGCGGACCTGCACAAAAAGTCCTCGTGCGAAAGGCGTTGGGGGTGGCCCTCCGCGGAAGACCCTCCGATGCTCAATCAGTGGAGAAGAAATCGGCGATCAACCAGATGATGGGGAGGTGGATCTCTCCGGGAGGCCTCTCCGGGGGCGGCCAATCGGGAGCTCTAAAAAGGGCGAAAGCACCGACGAGCTGCCGGCGAGAGAGAGCAGGAGAGTCAGGAGTGAGGGTGTGAGCGCGCGCGAATGTGAGTACCTGAGGAAATCTGGGAGTGTTCCATTTATAACTGTCACCTGGATCTTGAGCGCCTTTTGGAAGGTTCAGATGTTGTTAGGATACGGGAGTGGATCGAATCAGGCCGTTGTGGGGCTGTTGGGATCCGTATCTTGTCCGTTAGGGGATCGACGGCTGGGAGAGCCTCTTGATGGCTTGAGATCTGGTAGATATGTAGGTCTTAGGTGGCCTTGATAGGTTCTAGACCACTTCTCAGTATGATTCCTTGTCTAGGGTGCCGTTACAGTAGGCTGAGGCTCTCCCGCGTCAGGTTCCGCGGAGGTGGGTGTTGGATCATGGGGCGTTCAGTGAAGCCGGGTCATGGAAGCTCGGGGGAGGCCGAGCTACGGAAGCCCGGGGAGGCCGAGCTACGGAAGCCCGGGAAGGCAGAAACGGAAGCTCGGAAAGGGCCGAGCTACGGAAGCCCGGGGAGGCCGAGCTACGGAAGCCCGGGAAGGGCCGAGCTACGGAAGCCCGGGGAGGCCGAGCTAAGGGAGCCCGGGGAGGCCGAGCTACGGAAGCCCGGGAAGGCCGAGCTACGGAAGCCAGGGAAAGCCAAAGGGAGGAGGTCGGCCTTAGCCGCCTCGCACGGATATTGATGCAATGGCGATTTTACCCCCAACACATGCCCTCCACTCCCTAGTTCGAAGCGTAGGTTCGGGCATAGGGAGTATAAGTCCAAGCGGCGTGTTCCGGATGGGACGTTTTGGTTTAGACAGCCCGTGCAATGATGCCCTAATTAATGCGTCAGGGTCATCGTGCCTTCGGGGTAAGGCTCTCTCAAAAGTAACGGTTGGGAATGCGCCACGTCGCGAATCCCGATCGATGGGCGTTTGTCGAGGCGGTTCCGAACGCCTTGGGCGGGACGCCCCGTCTTCTCAAGGCGGCTTCCTTAGTGGGGAAGCAAGGCGATAGACGTACTATATATATATATATGTGCATGTTCGCAGCATCCTCGTCTTATTTTTTTGAAAAGTTTGGCCTTTCATCTTTCTTGACGCTCGTCGTTTCGCCTGGTGTTTTTCTCAATCGAGATGGCGATGAGCCCCACGATGTGGTTTCGGAGATTGTAGATGAGGATTTGGGAAGGATTCACCAATGGTATGGCATGCCCTCAGATGTCGTTCTGCGGGCGCCGGAGTCTGGGACAGGTCTCGCGAGATCTGGAGTTCGGGGTCTTCATTTATGAAGACAGTCTGAAGGTAGGCTTTCGTTTCCCTCTTCATCCCTTGGTGAAGGAGATAATGACCCACTACAACATCTGCCCGGCGATGGTGGCCCCAAACAGCTGGCGGAGCATCATCGGATTCATCTCGATGTGCCACCAAATCCAGATTGTCGCCACTCTTCCCCTTTTTCGTGCCTGCTACCATCTGATTCCTGGGAGGAAATCAGAATGGCCATACATTGGGCCCCGGAGGTCCTTCAACGTTATCGTGGATAAGCCGTCCATCAAGGGATGGAAGAGCCGGTTCGTTATAGCATAGGGGAATATTGGTTCCGGCTTCCCTCGGAAATGGGGGAACTTTGTTAGGGATGCAGAGACGCATCTAGTGTTATCAGCGCAGGAGGAGAGGGATTTGGATATCCTTCGCAATGGCCAAGTGTTTTCGGCCAATGACCTGTTATCGGAGGGAGCCCTTTTCGCAGCCGGGCTCAGCTCTAGGACCCGCAAGGTGAGTTCTTCCTGTTACCTTTTTTCGCTGTGTGTTTTCCTGATGAACGTGTTTGGATCTGATCGTGCGTGTTTCGTTCTTTCAGCCAAGAGGTCGGCACTGTCGAGCCTTGCCAAGAGAAAGAGGAAAGCGCCCAGGGGAGAGCAGCGGCGCGGATAGCGGCAGGCCCGAGAAAAGGGCCCATACCTCCGCAAGAAGCCCGTCGGATACCGGAGCGGTTACGACAGGAGCGCCGGGGCGAAGGAGGGTTTGGAGGGAGAAGCCATGATCCCTTGTCCTCCCGTATTGGAGATATCGGATAGCTCAGACGAGGCTCCGTTGGTTCGTCTGACCGCGTCCCCCATGAAAGAGGAACCAGCAACGGATCTGGCGAAGGTGGTTGTTTCCGTGGGGCCTTCCGTCTCCGCGGACCGCTATTGGCTCCAACAGGAGAGGGAGAGGGGACAGCTGTAGCTGAGGAGGTCAGGGAGAGCTCCCTCTTGGTCTCTCTGTAGGGGAGTTTGGTAGCAGCGAAGCCGGGTCGCTCGCGGTAGTTCAAGAAGCGGGCCAGATGAGGCTTCGGCGGAGCCTGGGGAGCCTGTAGGGAGGCGCAAGAAATAGGCCAGACTGGGGCCTTAGGGAGCCTGTGGTGGAGACGCAGATAGTGGTGACCGGGAAAGGTGCGTCGAAGGAGGGGACGCAGCGAAGTGGGAGTCCCGCATTGGGAGCTCCCTCGAAAAAGATTTTGGGGAGGCTGGCGCTTGGGCTAGCCGAATTATCCGAAGAAGTCCAAGCTAGGGCCTTGATAGAAGAGGCTGGGAAGTTGGGGGCCTCTCAGACGGAGGTTGCCCAGGTTGGTCCCTCAGGCGGGGACGGTCAGCCCAGCAGTTCGAGCGCTGGTATTGAGGAGGCGTTTTCCGCTTTAATGAGGTCGGCCTTATATCCGGGTGCAGATCCTTCGGCGGACAAGTTTGTAGATTTGGAGTTGATTGACGCTGCGTTCGGGCAGCAAGGCGTGGATGAAAGTGTCCATCTCCTTTCCGATATCGATAATATGACCTGATGAGGATGACTCGGGCCTATACCTCGCGGGTGAGTTATCATTCCTGGGTAGTGGATACATTCTGGCTGATTTAACTCTCATTCATTCACCTCTTATCCTGCAGAGCGTTTTGCTTTCTAGGGCAATATGCTGGCGTTTGAGTTTGGCGACAGGGGCCAGCATTCAGGCCAGGAAAGACAATGCCGAGCTTCAATCACGATTGAAGGTGTCTGAGAAGTTCGAAGAGCTTATGGCTATGAGTGACAGAAGTTTGAAGGGGATAAGGGTGGCACACCAGGTCGCCCTAGCCGAGGTGTCCAAGCAAAAGCGTAGAGTGGAGGAGTTACAGGAACTCCTGGCGAAGAATGACAACGCGTGCTTGGAGCTGGCTAGAATTGAGTCGAAACATTCCACGGAGGTGGCGGCGATGCGGCGGGAACATAGTGAAAGCTTGGGTCGGTTGGAAAGGGAAGCTGCCGATGAGAGAAGGCGTCTAACTAGGATGCTCGACGAAATGGAGGAGAAGCTGAAGCGGCGCGATGGCGAAATTGTTCGCTTGAGGTAGGGCGCTAAATGGCACCAGGGGACAATAGCTCGGGTGAGCAACGAGTTATCCCAAGCCCGGGAGGAGGTCGAAGCCAAACAGTTGAGAATCAGTACTCTGCAGGAGAGAGTTGAGCTGATTGGGGCCGACAGGACAAGAGCCAGGGGTGAGGCTGAGGAGTTGGCCAAGAGGTTGGCCAGACGGAGGAGGTACGATCTCATTTTCCCCCTTTTAGTTTCTTCTACTGGTCTCTTGTGATGCCGATTGACTTTGGCTTTTTCAGATGGCGAAGTTAGAGTTGGAGATTCGGGCTCTCCAAGGTGAGCTCGTGTCAACCGCAACAAGAGCTGGAACTCGAGACGCGGCCGGCGAGTCGAGGAGCAAAACATCATTTTGCGGGCTCAAGTTGCGGAGGCTGAGAAGCAAGCCGCTGAGGCTAAGACGCAGCTCGCCATACTCAAAGGGAAGCAGGATGCTATCGGTGTTGATGCCTTCCAACTTGGAATGGAGGAATGTAAAGATAAGATATCCAGTGAGCATCCAGAATGGGATCTCTCTTTTCTGGATACTGAAGCTCCCGATGACGGTGAGTCCGAAGGAGAAGAAGAGGATGAGTATGTCGATGTCTCCAATAGTGATCCTGGTGCCGCCCCAGGTCCCAGCGAAGCCGCAGCTCCCGGGACGATCGCTAACTGCCGCTGAAGGGGCAAAGGTTTTAGAAAAAGGTGAATCTAGTCACACCTCTATGGATGTAACTGATGACTCCCCCAAGACTGATGTGGTTCCCGGCCTCTAAGAGCCATCTTTATGTTTTGCTTTCTAAAAAAAAATTTGGTTGATATCTCCGATGAATGGATTTTCGTTTCTATTGAGTGTTTCTCTTTGGATAGTTCTTTGGCCCAAATTTTGCTTCAATCGCAATCGACTTACGGCCCATCGGCGTTTTTAGGTCATCTTTATTTCGGAGTCAAGGAGATGCATAGGCTTGGATGCATTGGCTTGGCCCAAGTCGGGGCAATAGCCCTGACTGGCGAACCGATAGACGATCTGGTTCGGCTGTGTCTGATTTAAATTGAGAAATGAAACTAGTTGGTTAAGGTCGATGGACAGGACAGGTTGGCTTGGGCCGACTGATAAAGTAAGTCAGTTAGGGCCGACAGGCAAATAGGTCGGCTAGGGCCGACAGGCAAAATAGGTCGGCTAGGACCGACGGGCAAAGTAGGTCGGCTACAGCCGGGCGAAGTAGGTCGGCTGGGGCCAACGGGCGAAGTAGGTCGGTTTATCTTTCGTTGGGCGAAAGAAAAGTTTGCGTAGTCTTCGCGCTCATTCTTGCTTTGAGATGCTCGATTCTGTCGCACAGGTTTCCCGAGCAACCAACTTCGTCAAGGAGTGATCGACGGACGATCGGTTTTCGTGCTTTTTTGCAGTTCTGCCAGCACTTTGCCATTCTGTAGTGAAATCGGTTTTTACCTCACCAAATTGATGATACGGCACTGTATGTTGAGAAAAACTGTTCCGGTGCTTTCCGGAAGGTGCTCTTTTCCCACGCAGGCCGTATTGACGTACGGCGCATGCAGCCATTTACCATTGGAGGACGTTATTTTCGAAGGACGATCTCCTGAACCTGCCGGTTTTCGAAGTGCTAGTGGATGATCCCCTGCATTTAATGACCGTGATTCGGGATCAGGAGGAAATCTTCGTATACGTCATAATTCAGGCGGTGGGCTTGGCGCGCAGTAGGGCGCCGCTTTCATCCTGGGAGGCCACGTGGGGCATGGCCCAGGTGTTTGAATCTGGAAGCTTATAGCCTTGGTAATTGTTCCCGGTCCATTTTGCCTATAAAAAGGAAAGGTGGGGTAGTGCTAAGCCATCCCCAAAGGTTTCTTTTCCACTAGAGCTTTCACCATGCTCGCTTCTCTGTTGTTGCGAGTGGGAGGGCTGAGCTTTTCTCTTGCAAGCTTTTTGCCTCCGGATAGTTGGGGCGATGAAGGAGCTGCCGAAGGACGGCTCGCCCTAGGGGATGAGTCCTAGAGATCATATGGAGAGCGCACATGGAGGGCGCAGAGATCACACGAGAGCGTACATACACTCTTCCAGTGTGACCTTTGTGGTTCCCCTTTGGGGACGCATAGGAAGTGCACACGGACTCCCCATGTCTCGCTTGAACTTCTCCTCCTTCCCCTTGGATTCCTGGGCTCGTCCGTCTGGGGAATCTTTTGCCACATGGGGAGGGGAGATGGTATGCCGCCGCCGTCGCCTTGTCCTTGAGCCACGGCAAGGTGGGGCTGTGCATACTCGATTTGGGAGAGCGTTCCAATGCCAGGGTCCGCTGGCTCCCTGTCTGCTCACCGGGGGTCCCTCAATTGGGTGGTCTGGGATGGCCACCCAAATATCTCGGTTGGGCCACCGAGATGTCATTATTTACTGAAGCTGGCTGCAACGATTGGTCCATGTCGCCCGGCTATTATCAGCTCGAGTTGACTGGATGCGGCTTAACTGGTTCGACGGTCGGATGCCGGAGCACCACGGTTGCCCAGTCTGCTTTGGAGCAGTTGCCCGAGTTTCGTATTTGTCTTTATTTTATGCATTTCAATGCTCTTGTAAGGCCTTTGAGGCATTTGTAACTGGTTTTGATGGCAATAAAGAGAGTTTTATTCTGTTTCTCAATCTCTATTTTTCTGTGCCAAGTTTGTTGTTGCTGTTGGGCATGGGTGCCTCGCTCGTCCTTAGGCGAGGATCCCGCGCTATCCGAACCAATCGAGGTTCGTAAGCGACAGTCTAGGGATCGTTCGGCGAAATACGCTCCTTACTTCGGTCCGAAGTTCAGTATTTTTGTGCTTCGTCCTTATCGGAGCTCGCATCCTTGCAGGTCGGCTTTGCCGAAGCTCAGAAAATCTGTGCTTGGCTTCACCAAGGTTCGGAGAACTTGTAGCTCGACCCAACCGAGGTCCGGAGAATGTTTCACTTGGCCCCGCCAAGGTTCGGAGAAACTGTTGTTCGCCCCGCCGAGGTTCGGAGAATGCTATACTTGGCCCTGCCAAGGTTCGGAGAATGTTTACTTGGCCCCGCCAAGGTTCGGAGAATTATCGCTCGGCCCAGCCGAGGTTCGGAGAATATTTTACTTGGCCCCGCTAAGGTTCGGAGAATTATTGCTTAGCCCGCCGAGGTTCGGAGAATGTTTTACTTGGCCCCGCCAAGGTTCGGAGAACTGTTGCTCGGCCCCGCCGAGGTTCGGAGAATGTTTTACTTGGCCCTGCCAAGGTTCGGAGAATTCGCTCGGCCCAGCCGAGGTTCGGAGAATGTTTTACTTGGCCCTGCCAAGGTTCGGAGAATTACCGCTCGGCCCAGCCGAGATTCGGAGAGCTTGTACTCGGCCCAGCCAAGGTTGAAGAGTTGGGCTCAAGGAAACGACTCAGTTGTCACTGTGAGCCGCAGTGTCAGGCCCATGCGGCGCTTGGCGATGGGCGCTAGGGCGGAGTGAGCGGTATGTTGTCACGCTTCCTTATTGATGACATTATCTTTTCCCGAGGAAACAAGTCATTGGTCGGACACTGCCTCCCTCTGCGCTTCCCGAAAAAGGAGCCAGCTTTAAGAGGCTTGGGGAAGCGCCGAGAGCATTTATTACGGGGGCGGCAGATCGGAAGGTATTCGGTTCGGGGATTCCCGAATAGTCTGTTCGCGCTTACCGATTTCACTCGGGATGGGGCGCGACACTTCGGATTCTGCGGGCATTGAAGTGACGACACGTGGCAAGCTCTTATAGGTCGGTGGCTACGGTGCGACCGATTGAGAAACCTGCCCAGGCGAGTATAAATATGACCGAGGGGTATGGTCTTAGTCCATCCCTCGGTTCAGGTCTTGAGATAATATTAGATCATGGCTTCTCGAGGGCGATCCTGGAGAATTACGTGCATCTCTCAATGGTTTGCTTTACTCGGAGAGGGGGCGTCCCACCATTACTGTCGACGGGCTGGGTCTGGCGTCGACCCTTGCTGGCCAGCAGCAGCTCGTAGGGTAGTGGAGGAATATGTGGACGTGTCGACCAAGGAGGCGGAGGCCCTGCACCGGGTGGTAGACCGGCAAAGGGAGGAGATTGCTTCACTTCGTCAGCAGTGGCCGACCTCACGGAGCGCCTGGAGGACCTGCTGGCTTCGGGGAGCGACTCCGAACTTTGATTCGGGCCTCTGTCACTTTCGCTTTGTTTTGTTTTTTCTGTCTTTTTTGTAATCCTTTTTTCTGATGAATGAAAAATGGATTTGTTTTGGGTAACCCTCTTTTTTTCAAGAGTTTTAGCCTTGATCACACTATCCGCGTAATAATTAGGGAGTTGGCGTGGCTCCATTGGTTTACGCGTTGATATAGATGCTTTGATCGACGGGTTATAGGGGCGTTACCCAAAGATTTTAGTAGCAGAGGGAATCCCCTGGCTCTGCTCGGGGTTTTTGGCCGATTACGTGGGGCTTATGGGCCCTTTAAGGGTTTCGCCGAAGGCGCCTTCTTTTTGTGTGTCGACGGTTTTTGCTCAGCGTGCTTTTTTAAACCGGACGAAGTTTCGGGGACTATTTGGAAGTCCCTCGGCCTTAGGTACGCACTTCGGTTTTCAGCCGGTGTCTTAACCTGAAGAATTTTTACTCAGCCTTGCTGAGGTTCGGAGAATGTTTTACTTGCCCTGCCAAGGTTCGGAGAATTTGTTGCTTGGCCCAGCCGAGGTTCGGAGAATTTTACTTGGCCCTGCCAAGGTTCGGAGAATTTGTTGCTCGGCCCAGCCGAGGTTCGGAGAATATTTTACTTGGCCCTGCCAAGGTTCGGAGAATTTGTTGCTCGGCCCGGCCGAGGTTCGGAGAATATTTTACTTGGCCCTGCCAAGGTTCGGAGAATTTGTTGCTCGGCCCAGCCGAGGTTCGGAGAATATTTTACTTGGCCCTGCCAAGGTTCGGAGAATTTGTTGCTCGGCCCAGCCGAGGTTCGAAGAATATTTTACTTGGCCCTGCCAAGGTTCGGAGAATTTGTTGCTCGGCCCAGCCGAGGTTCGGAGAATATTTTACTTGGCCTGCCAAGGTTCGAAGAATTTGTTGCTCGGCCCAGCCGAGGTTCGGAGAATATTTTACTTGGCCCTGCCAAGGTTCGGAGATTTGTTGCTCGGCCCAGCCGGTTCGGAGGGCCCTGCCAGGTTCGGAGCCGAGGTTCGGAGAATATTTTACTTGGCCCTGCCAAGGTTCGGAGAATTTGTTGCTCGGCCCAGCCGAGGTTCGGAGAATATTTTACTTGGCCCTGCCAGGTTCGGAGAATTTGTTGCTCGGCCGGCCGAGGTTCGGAGAATATTTTACTTGGCCCTGCCAAGGTTCGGAGAATTTGTTGCTCGGCCCAGCCGAGGTTCGGAGAATATTTTACTTGGCCCTGCCAAGGTTCGGAGAATTTGTTGCTCGGCCCAGCCGAGGTTCGGAGAATATTTTACTTGGCCCTGCCAAGGTTCGGAGAATTTGTTGCTCGGCCCAGCCGAGGTTCGGAGAATATTTTACTTGGCCCTGCCAAGGTTCGGAGAATTTGTTGCTCGGCCCAGCCGAGGTTCGGAGAATATTTTACTTGGCCCTTTCGGAGAATTTTTAGAGGTTCGGAGAGGCCCTGCCAAGGTTCGGAGAATTCCTGTTCAGCAGATAACTCGGTTGTACCGAGGATTGGTAAGCAGCATCTGTTTCTTTTTGCAATTTTGGCAATGTAGTGCATAATGATTCACGCATTGAGAAAAATGTAAGCAGGAAGTATAATGAGGCATATGAAGATGAATTCAGAGAGGACATACCCTATTGATAATATTTTGGAGATTGTCCGCGTTCCACGTCCGGGGAATGGATTTCCCATCCAGATCCTGCAGCTTGTAGGTTCCCGGTCCAATAATCTCCGCTACCTGGTACGGGCCCTCCCAGTTTGGCGCCAGCTTTCCTTGTTCCAGCGGTTTGGAAACAGAGGCCTTTCGGAGGACAAGGTCGCCGGGCAGGAAGGCTTTCCCTTTGACTCTGGAGGCGTGATAACGGGCCACCCTTTGTTGATAAGCAGCCGTTCTGATCCGGGCCTTCTCTCTGATCTCCTCTACCAGGTCGAGGTTGGTGCGGAGCTGTTCGTTGCTAGCTTCCTCTGAGTAGCTTTCCACCCGCAATGATGGGAGGCCGATTTCCACAGGGATAACGGCCTCTGTACCGAAAGCCATTCGGAATGGGGTTTCACCTGTCGGGATTCTCGGGGTGGTGCGGTAGGCCCATAAGACATGGTGCAGCTCCTCCGCCCACCTGCCTTGGGCTCTGGAGAGGCGAGCTTTGATTCCCTGAAGGAGGGTCCTGTTGGTCACTTCGGCCGCTCCGTTGGCTTGTGGGTGCCCGACCGAAGTGAGGTGGTGACGGATTCCATGCTCCTCACAGAACTGGCAAAATTTAGAGTTGAACTGCTTACCGTTGTCGGTGATTATAGGTATGCGGGAGGCCGAATCGGCAGATGATGGACCTCCAAACAAAATCTCTGGCCCGTGCCTCGGTAATTTGTGCAACTGCTTCCGCTTCGACCCATTTGGTGAAGTAGTCGATGGCGACGAATAGAAATTTCGCTGTCCTGTGGCAAGCGGGAATGGGCCGAGGATGTCCATCCCCCATTTGGCAAAGGGCCAAGCAGAGGATATGGAAACTAGCTCGGCGGAAGGGAGCCTTTGGATGCTTGAGTGCCTCTGGCAGGGGTCGCAGGCTCGGACTAGATCGTCCGCGTCTTTTGCATGGTCGGCCAGTAGTAGCCTTGTCGCAGCACCTTGTGGCATAGGGACCGGCTTCCCAGATGGTTGCCGCAAATCCCTTCATGTACCTCGCGTAGAGCATAATCTGCTTCGGATGGGCGAAGGCATCTGAGCAGCGGCATGGAAAAAGACCGTTTGTAAAGTTGGTTGTCAATCAACACGTAGTGAGTGGCCTGCAGCTTCAGCTTTCTAGCCTCTCTTCGGTCGGACGGAAGCGACCCTTCTTTGAGATATTTGAGGATAGGGTCGAACCAGGATGGTTCGGCCTCAACTTGCATTATTCGGTCGGCTCCGCGATGCTGGGCTTTTCCAGAGTCTCCAGGTGGAACTTTTGCTCGGCATCCATTGACTCCGCGGTTGCCAATCGGGAGAGTAGGTCGGCGGGCGTTCTCGGATCTGGGAATCTGAATGATTTCAAATTCGGCAAAATGGGGAAGCAGGTCCGCACCTCCTGGAGATATCGAATCATGTTCGGCTCCCGGGCTTCAAACTCTCCCGTACATGGCCGGCTACCAGCTGAGAGTCGGTGAAGGCATTGAGCTTCTCCACCTTCAGATTGCGGGCGATCGGAGGCCGGCTAACAGGGCTTCGTACTCGGCTTCGTTGTTGGAGGCCGGGAAGGAGAATCGGACGCCATATTCAAAGGTTATCCCCTCCGGACTGGTAAGAACCAGACCCGCACCGGAGCGATGGGCATTAGATGACCCGTCGACATGGAGGAGCCACCGGGCTCCAGCTTTTGGTTCTTCGGAGGAGTCTGGGGTAGAACCGTCCTCCGGGATGGTACACTCGAGGAGGAAGTCGGCCAGCACCTGGGCTTTGATGGCTGGACGAGGCTGAAAATGTATGTCATGCTCACTTAGCTCGACGGCCCACTTGGTCATTCTCCCCGATGTCTCGGGACGGTGGACACCGCCTTGATGGGTTGGTCAGTCAGGACCGTCACGGAATGTGCTTGGAAGTATGGCCGCAGCTTCCGAACTGAGGTGATTAAGGCCAACCATCTTTTCAATCTGCTGTACCTTGTCTCCGCATCGCGGAGCAGCCTGCTGACATAGTAGATCGGCTTTTGGACTTTGCCTTCTTCTTTGATCAGCACCGAGCAAACCGCACCTTCCGAAACAGCCAGGTACAAGAATAGGTCTCCCCTGGGGACGGACTACTGAGGAGTGGGGGCGAGCCAAGGTACTTCTTGAGATCTTGAAATGACCTTTGGCATTCGGGAGTCCACTGGAAGTTTTTGGCCGATCGGAGAGTTTTGAAGAAGGGGAGGCATCTCTCGGCCGACCGCGCCACAAAGCGGTTAGGGCCGCTATCCTCCCGGTTAGGCGCTGGACCTCTTTGACAGATGCCGGGGGCGCCATTTGTTGGAGAGCTTGAATCTTCTGGGGGTTAGCTTCGATACCTCGGGGAGACCATGAAGCCGAGAAACTTCCCGGAGTTGACGCCGAAGGCGCACTTGGTCGGGTTGAGTCTCATCCCATATTGCGCAGCGTTGCAAAGCTCTCTGAGAGGTCCTCGACATGCTGCGATGCCTCCTTGCTTTTGACCAGCATGTCGTCCACGTACACCTCCATATTCCGGCCGATTTGCTCCTTGAATACTTTGTTGACCAGCCTCTGGTAGGTGCACCTGCATTTTTAAGACCAAAAGGCATAACACGGTAACAGTAAGTACCTCGGTCGGTTATGAAGGCGGTCTTTTCTTCATCTTCAGGGGCCATTCGGATCTGATTGTAGCCGGAATAGGCGTCCATGAATGACAGCATCTGGTGGCCTGAGGTGGCGTCCACGAGCTGGTCGATCCGAGGGAGGGGGAAGCTGTCCTTCGGGCAGGCTTTGTTGAGGTCGGTGAAGTCGATGCAGATTCTCCATTTGCCGTTCGACTTTTTCACCATGACGACATTTGACAGCCAGCTCGGGTAATTTACCTCTCGGACGAAATTGGCCTTGATGAGTTTGTCTCTTCTTCAATGGCCTTTTGTCGCTCTGGGGCGAAGCTTCTCTTTTCTGCTTACGGGCCTGTGCATCTCGTCCACATTGAGATGATGGACGAGAACCTCGGGGCTGATCCCTGGCATGTCGGAGGCGGACCAGGCGAAGATGTCAGCGTTTGGAGGAACCTGATCAATTTGCGCCGAGGCTCTCCTTTGAGCAGCGACCCGATCTTTATGGTTCGGTCGGGCTGAGCTTCGTCCAATGGTACCTCCTCCAATTCCTCTGCCGGTTCTCCCCTGTTCGGCGAAGTCCTCGCGAGCATCTAGCCCATCAACTTCTGGCATTCTAGACTGAAGGCTTGTAACAAAGCACTGCCGAGCCATGGCCTGACTTCCCCGAACAACTCCAACTCCTCGCTCGGTGGGAAACTTCATGGATAGATGCGGGATGGAGACAACTGCCTTGAGGGACATTAGACCGGGCCTGCCGAATATGCGTTGTATGGGGATCTGAGGTCGGTCACTAGGAAATCTGTCTGTACAATGTCACAAGGGGCCAGGTTCCCGCGCGGACCGTCAGGGTGACGACCCCTTCCGGGACGATGACGTCGCCTGTGAATCCCATCAAGGTGGAATCCACGGCTCGAAGGTTTTCCATGAGTAATTTCATCCTGGCAAACACACCGAGGTACAAAACATTTACCGAACTTCCACTATCAACTAGGATTCGGCTTACATCATAGTTATTCAAATTAAGGGATACAACTAGTGCGTCATCGTGGGGGAGCTGTATCCCTAGAAGATCATCATCGGAGAAGGAGAGTTCGCCCGTCGTGCCTTCTTTGGCGCCGATCCATCACTGTCGCCCCTGGGGCTCGATCCGCCGGCCTCTTCAATCATATTAATGCGGCCGATCACGGGCGGATTCGGTGGAGGAGGAGGTTGTTGAAGCTCGGGCTGGCGGTCACCTCCTTGTTGTGGCTCGGGCGCCCTCCTGAACTGATTCAGTCGTCCCCGCTGGATCAGCCTCTCAATTTCATTCTTCAGCTGCCAGCATTCTTCAGTGTCGTGACCGTGCTCCCTATGGTAGCGGCAGTACTTGGTAGGATCTCTTCGGGTCGGGTTCCCTCGGAGAGGTACTGGCCGGGGGAGCTGGCGCTCTATCTCCATGAGGATTTGCGCCCGGGGCACGTCAGCGGAGTGTAGCGGTCGAATCGCCTGGGAGGACTCCGGGAGCGATTCCTTGGCGGCAGCGGAGGGACTCTCTGGCGGCGAGGCGGACTTGGTCGCGGGCGGGACGGTGCCTGTCGGGGACTTTGGGCTCCTTCTTCTTTGCTTGCTCAGCGCGGGCAACTCTCCGCGATTCTTCGACCCTAGCGTACTTGTCCGCAGGGCCATCATATCAGAGAGGCATGGGGGGTAGCTGACCTCCATAGCCAGGTAGAAGTCGCTCTCCTTCGAAACTCCCCCCGCCAGGGCGGACATAGCCACCTCATGATTAAGGTGGTCCACCTCCAACATGGCCTTATTGAAACGGCCAAGGTAATTCCTCAGGACTCCCCCTCTCTCTGCTTGACTTCGGAGAGGGAGTCGGATCTTCGTCGGTGGCGGCGGCTGCTGACGAACTGGCCAATAAAAAGGTGGCTCAGCTCGTCGAATGAATCAATAGAACCTGGCTTCAAAGCATTGAACCAGGTTCGGGCGGATCCTCTGAGGGTGGATGGGAAGGCGCGGCAGAGGACCGCATCAGATGCTCCGTGGAACATCATTATTGACCGGAAGCTGCTGAGATGGTCGTCCGGGTCAGAAGAGCCGTGATAGGGTTCGACGGCTGGTAACTTGACATGGGAGGGAATCACTTCCTCCATGATCCCTTAGAGAAAGGGATGCCCTGCTCCGCCTTGGGCTGGGGCGGATGGGCCTGCTTGGCGGCGTCCAGCTCCTGACGCATTTCCTGGATCTGACGACGGATCTCCTCTTCGCCACCAGAGGAGGAGCTGGGCGTGAGATCGCAGAGACGGCGTCGAATCATGGGGAGGTCACCGGGAGAGAGACCGGGCTCGCCGAGATCTGGGAGGATCTCTATGTAACCGCCTCGCGGGACTGGCTTGTCCCCTCTAGGTCGATGTGGGGGGTCCGCGGATTTGCGCGGACTGGAGGAGGAGTCGCCGGCGAAGAAGGAACCGCCTTCCTTATGAAAGTGTGGAAGCAGGAGGAGCTGCAAGGCGCTCCTGACCAGATGGGTCAGAGTTTGAACTTGTTGGACCAGCGAAGCAAACTGGTCCTGGGTCACCGGGATGGCAGGCGGTGACGGGGTTTCGACTGGTGGCGGTTGCGGCGCTACACCGCTCGTCGGATCAGGCCTCTGGGAAGCGACCTGATCTTGAGCTTCAGAGGTTGCTCTTCTCCGGTTGGCCATTAAAGAGGTTCTACTCCGGATTTAGATCCTTATCTCCTCTTTTCAAGTTTTAATGGGACTTGAGGCCCTTCCTCTAGCGCCAATCTGTTGCCGCCGGGATCCGTCCTCCGACTCGGGCGCGGTCGATCTCCAAAGGGGGGCGGACCTGCACAAAAGTCTCGCGCGAGAGGCGTTGGGGGTGGCCCTCCGCGGAAGACCCTCCGACGCTCAAGTCAGTGGAGAAGAAATCGGTGATCAACCAGATGATGGGGAGGTGGATCTCTCGGGAGGCCTCTCGGGGGCGGCCAATCGGGAGCTCTAAAAAGGGCGAGAGCACCGACGAGCTGCCGGCGAGAGAGAGAAGGAGTCAGGAGTGAGGGTGTGAGCGCGCGCAAATGTGCGTACCTGAGGGAATCTCGGAGTGTTCCATTTATAACTGTCACCTGGATCTTGAGCGCCTTCTGGAAGGTTCAGAGTTGTTAGGATACGGGAGTGGATCAAATCAGGCCGTTGTGGGGCTGTTGGGATCCGTATCTTGTCTCTTAGGGGATCGACGGCTGGGAGAGCCTCTTGATGGCTTGAGATCTGGTAGATATATAGGTCTTAGGTGGCCTTGATAGGTTCTAGACCACTTCTCAGTATGATTCCTTGTCTAGGGTGCCGTTACAGTAGGCTGAGGCTCTCCCGCGTCAGGTTCCGCAGAGGTGGGTGTTGGATCATGGGGCGTTCAGTGAAGCCGGGTCACGGAAGCTCGGGGGAGGCCGAGCTACGGAAGCCCGGGAGGCCGAGCTACGGAAGCCCGGAAAGGCAGAACTACGGAAGCTCGGGAAGGACCGAGCTATGGAAGCCCGGGGAGACCGAGCTACGGAAGCCCGGGAAGGGCCGAGCTACGGAAGCCCGGGTAGGCCAAGCTACGGAAGCCCAGGAAGGGCTGAGCTACGGAAGCCCAGGGAGGCCGAGCTACGGAAGCCCGGGAGGGCCGAGCTACGGAAGCCCGGAAAGGCCAAGCTACGGAAGCCCGGGAAAGCCAAAGGGAGGAGGTCGGCCTTAGCCGCCTCACACGGATATTGATGCAATGATGATTTTACCCCCCAACAGGACTAAATGCCACTCATTCATATAAAAATATTCATTATTGTATTATAATAACTATATCAACTAATATTATAATTTAATTTAAATATTATAATAATAAATAATAAAAAAATCAATAAATTATCATGGTAATTGCAAAATATCAGAGATAGTTATTTTTGAAGGTAAAGAGAGGTTAGTTAATTAAGATTAATTTTTATATTTCATGTTTGGTGATTTAAGATTTCCATGGTATATCAAACACGGTGATCTTAGATCATTGGAGATCAAATCATTATAGTATAAAGATCATTAGTGATTTAAGATTACCATGGCGATCCTATTTGAATTACTAAACACCTCTTATAAGGATAGAAGATCTACAAGAGAATGCTGCAAAGTTGCATATCTCATCTTATTCACTTCATCTCAGAAAAACCTGCTAGGAAGCAATTTTCTAATAGTGGCAAGAAAAGATATCCCTAATAGACTCTTCTTTCTTCTTTTTCCCTATGATACATCTAGGAAGTTTTTGGAGGTTTTAATATGCTAGCAATTGTAACATGCTGAAGTATCTGAACTCCAACTGAAAGTTAGTACTGGTGGATTCTGATATATTTCAGAAGGGAGATGTGGAAGGGATGAAAGATTTGCAAGAGAATGCTGCAAAGTTGCATATCTTATTAGAGGTAGGCACTGGGCCGTGCCAGGCATGGCCCAGTAAACCATGCCGTGCCGGGCTCAAAATTTTTTTGAAAAGCCCAGTAAACCATGCCTGTGCCGTGCCGGCCCACTCGATAAAAAATTTTTGTAAAAAAAAATATTTTTTATAAATTAAAAAATTATTGGGAATAAAAATTTTTATTAATATGAAGCCACCTTAATGGTGGGGGGTTTGGCATAGACCCCTACCAGTTTATTAATTTAAAATCAAAATGGCACATAAAGGGAGGGGGGCTAGGCCTGACCTCCAGAACAGAATATAATAAGAAAGGAGAAAAAAATAGAGAGAAAAAAATAAAGATGACTCACTTTAACAATTAAAAAAATAAAAAAATAAAATTATAAAAATAGAGATCACTCACTCATCAGTCATCAGTAGTATTTGTGTCATCATCATCTTCGCTGGTTAAGTCATATCCATCTTTATCTTAAAGCCTCGCCTCAACATCCAACCAATCTTTGAAGCAGATAAGCATCTCAACTGTCTCGCCAGTCATCCTACTTCTCTTTTCATCCAGAATATGTCGACCTGCACTGAAAGCGGATTTCGATGCTACTATGGATATTGGCACAGCTAAAATATCTCGTGCAATGGCAGACATAACAGGATATTGATTTCTAATACTCTTCCACCAAGCTAATACTTTTAGACTTTCTATTTGATCTTCATCATATGCAGAATAAAGATCGTTTCGTAAATAAAATTCTAATTTATTACTTAAAGATGAAGAAGATGAAGAAGATGAAGCATGTGTGCGTCTTCTAATGAATAAAAAAATAGATGACGAATGAGATCTAGAAGAAGCATAGCTTTGAGCATGTATTCTAGATCCACAAATTTTATCATTATATAAACCATAAATATCATTAAGAAGTCGTGTTACCTCATCTTTAGTAGGTTCAGGATTTTGATTCATGTTTTCACAATATTGATCAATAAAAAAATTTACGCCATTTAATTTAACTTTAGGATCAAAAATAGCAGCTAAGTTATGCAATGGACATATCCTATTCCAATATTCATTCCATTTCATTTCCATATTACATATAATAGGCATTAAAACTTTATGATATCTATATTCTTTAATTTTTTCACTAATTGCATATGCTTTTTGTAAAAATGAACAAGAAGTTAGATAATAAATACCTGAAAGAACATTTGTAGCATCATAAAAAGTAACCAAAAAATCTTTAAAATTTTATCTTAATGCCAATCAGTTTCAGTCAATAAAAATCCTAATCCACGATCATTAATATAAGCACTTAATAAGTTCTTATATGGATATGCATCATGTATCATGGTATAGGTACTATTCCAACGAGTTATTACATCAAGTTTAAATTTTTTAAAACGTTTGCCATGATCTACACAATTGTTTAAATTCTTGAAGTCTTGACCTTGAAGCATGAATAAAAGAAATTGCATTTCTAATTTTTGAAATAATCTCTTGAATTATGTTTATGCCAGATTGAGCAGAAAGATTTAATATATGACATGCACATCTAATATGAAATAATTGTTTATCTAAAATGGGATGCAAAGAGTCATTTAATAAACGGCTAGAATCAGCTATATAGCCGTTTTTTAACGGCTATATAGCCGGTAGAGGCTGGCACGGCCCAGGCATGCTGGCACGGCCTAAGGCTGGCATGGCCCATCTGTGCCTGGTACGGCCCAACATGGGCCGTGCCAGGCCCGGCACGGCTCAGGCCCGGCGGGCCCAACATGGGCCGTGCCAGGCCCGGCACGACTTAGACCCGTGCTGGGCCTGAATTTTTTTTACCGTGCCGTGACTGGCACGGCTCGTTTGTTACTAGGCCATGCCAGACACGGCACTGTAATGTTAAAGGCCTGGGCCATGCCATATCAAGCACGGCCCATGTCACGCCCCAGACCTAAAATTTTGAGCTAGGGTGACAACCCGCCGCATGCCGGGCATGCAAGGCGTCCCGAAATTTATACATTGATCAACATAAGGCAATGATTATAATTAGGCCATTCAAATCCATAACTTAACACAAACCATAAATATAAGTTTGGGCTACAAGCCCTACACACAATCAATATAGTTCTGGGCTACAAACCCTACACACAAGTAATACTGGGGTTACAATGATATCAAAAGAACTGATTTATATAGAAGCTTCATTTACCCCATAAATCCATCTTCAATCCTGAGGCTCTGAAAAACATTGTGAGATTTACATGAGCTCACACTCAATAAGTAAGCCTATAATAATAATATAAAATAGCCATATATCATCATAACTTATCAAGATATTATCAAGTCATAATTTCATAAACTTCCAATTCAAATGCATTTATCATGCTATCATAACAGGCATATCACTACTCAATTAATTTGGAAGCTTATACAATAAATACCAGAAAATGCATTGTAAACAACCCACTGTTTATATGATCATTTTTATATTATATTTTATGTGTCCCACGGCCCTGCTACACCTCAATCAGCGCACATCCTCTAGATGTGTGTGGCCTCCACATGCCACCTCATCGTCAATCATAGCACATCCTCTAGATGTGTGGCCTCCACATGCCATATCATCATCAGTCAGAGCACATCCTCTAGATGCGTGGCCTCCACATGCCATATCATCATCAGTCATAGCGCATCATCCAGATGCGTGTGGCCTCACATGCCACCTCATCATCAGTCATAGCGCATCCTCCAGATGCGTGTGGCCTCCACATGCCACTCATCATCAGTCATAGCGCATCCTCCAGATGCGTGTGGCCTCCATATGCCACCTCATAATCAATCAGCACACATCCTCTTGATGTGTGTGGCCTCCACATGCCACATCATAGGAGAACCGCGGCGACACATATAAATATAATTCAGGGTCATCATTATATATATGCATATCACACATTATGCATAAGCATAATCTTTTCATATCACATAAACAGTGGTTTGTACGTTCTTAATCATTGCATGTAACCAATTCACTTTGCAAAGTTAAAAATAAACATATACATCACATTTGGCATAAACACAATAAACCATTACTTTGCAAATTAATACCAACTGTTATAGCAAATATTCAATTAAATACTCATGATACAGTTTACCAATTTCCAAAATAATCAATAAAACTCAATTTCATAAGTATGCATAAAACTATAAATACCACAATTTATAATTTATAAAATTATTATATTTGGCTTACTTACCTCAATACGCAACTCCAAAATGATAAATCAGCTACTTGGACAACTGGGCACCTACAGAATTATTTTTCATAATTAGATCTCTAAAATCTGAATAATAAAAGACTCCTACAACTCTACCCAAACTAATCCACGGGCCCGACTTTGGGCTTGAATATCTCCCAATAAAAGCGTCCAAATGGGGAAATAAAATTACCCCAAGAAACTAGAATTCATCCTGAATCTGGCCATAATTTTATTTTCTATTTTCGACCCATTATAGGGTCCAAAACCCTGCCCAAAAAGGGCTCCAGGAACGGCCCAACAGGCCCATAGAACAGCAGCCCAGCCGGCCCGATCCATCGACTTCCTCCCAGATCCCCTGTTTCAACCGAAATAGGGGCTGAGATGAGCCGGCGGCCAGGGCCGCCGCGGCCAAATCGGAGGCGGCCCGGCCGTCGTTGGTCGGACCGAAGCCGGCGCCGCCGTGGCCGGCCACCCCCCTTTCATTCTCTCTCATTTCTCTCCCTCTCTCTTTTTTCTCTTTCGTCTCCCGCACGACGCGGTTTGCGCCGGCATCGACTCCGGCCGAATTGGAGTCGGTCCGGCCGCCGTTGGCCAGACCAGAGCCGGCCGCCGCCGTGGCCGGCCACCCTTCCTTCCCCCTCTCTCCAATTTCTCTCCCTCTCACTCTTTCTCTGTTTCATTACCCGGGTGGATTTTGCCGTGCCGCAGCACGGCCGGCCAATTGGAGGCGGCCCGGCCACCGTTGGCCGGACCGGAGTCGGCTGCCGTCGCGGCCAGCCCTTCTCTCTCCCTCTCTTCCTCCAATTTCTCCCTTAAACTCCCCTCTCTCTCTTTATCAGTCGCGGCCTGTTACAGCGCTAGCGGCACGGTCGGCCACCTTGGCCGGCCGGATCTCTCTTCTATCTCTCTTCCTTTCTCTCTCACGCTCTCTCTCTCTCTCTTCTCTATCTGGCATGGACAGGAAGGATTACCTGAGGAAGACGTCTGCCAGGATGAAGGAGGGAGTCACCCTCCGTCACCCTTTAAACCCCCACATGACGCTTCGGTCAGGTAAAAAGATCGGGAACCCAGACGTCTGGCCAGTAGCCTAAGCGACAATAGGACTCCCTAGATGCCAGGTGTCCATAATTAAAGCTGGGGGTTACATTCTCCCCCCCTTATAAAAATTTCGTCCTCGAAATTGACATACTTTCAAATATACTATAGAATTCAAATATGATCTATCAACAATCTTGAATAGAGAATTTACCTGCAAATAATTGTGGATACTTCTTTTTCATTTCTTCCTCAAGTTCCCAACTAGCCTCCCTCTCAGAATGATTACTCCACTAAACCTTGACATAGGGAATGGTGTGGCGCCTCAGGACCTGATCCTTGCGATCCACGACACGCACATGATGCTCCTCATAAGATAAATCTTTCCTCAACTGTATAGGCTCATATTTTATTACATGGCTTGGATCGGAAACATACTTCCTCAACATAGAAACATGAAACACATTATGTACACCGGATAGAATCGGAGGCAATGCTAAGCTGTAAGCCACCTCTCCAACTCTGCTCAAGATTTCAAAAGGTCCAATATACCGTGGACTCAGCTTTCCTCTAATCCCAAATCTCATCACATCCTTGGTTGGTGATACTCTTAAGAATACATGGTCCCCAACCTGAAATTCCAATTCCCTTCTTCTAACATCAGCATAGCTCTTCTGTCTGCTCTGAGCTGTACGAAGACGCTCCCTGATCAAATGCACCTTATCCATTGTCTGTTGAATCAGCTCAGGGTCTAACAATTTCCTTTCTCTCACATCGTCCCAACATAAAGGAGATCTGCACCTCCTACCATACAAAGCCTCAAATGGAGCCATCTGGATACTGGCTTGGTAACTATTATTATAAGCAAATTCCACCAAAGGTAAATGATTATCCCAAGCACCACCCAAGTCCATCACACAGGCTCGCAACATGTCTTCTAGAATCTGTATGGTTCTTTCTGATTGTCCATCTGACTGGGGATGATAAGCAGTACTGAAGTTTAATTTGGTTCCCAAGGCCTTATGAAGACTCTTCCAGAATTGAGACATAAACCTGGTATCCCGATCCGATACAATAGATACAGGAACACCATGGAGTCTCACGATCTGCTCAATATACAAATTAGCCAATCTTTCACTAGAGACCCCAACTCTGAAAGGTAGGAAATGAGCTAACTTTGTTAGTTTGTCCACAATAACCCATACTGCATCATTATTTCTGAGAGTTTTGGGCAAACCAGTCACAAAATCCATAGTAATCTTTTCCCATTTCCATTGAGGAATCATCAAAGAATGAAGAAGTCCCGCAGGCCTTTGATGCTCGGCCTTCACTCGCTGACACACCAAGCACTTGGCTACATATTGAGCAATCTCCCTCTTCATGCCCTTCCACCAAAAATTTTCTTTAAATCTCTGTACAACTTAGTGCCACCTGGATGCACAGTATATGGAGAGTAGTGAGCCTCTTTCAAGATTTCGGCCTTTAGCTCCCCAATGTTTGGCACACAAAGTCTACCTTCAAATCTTAGAGATCCATCATCCTTGATATAAAATTCCTTCTGAACTCCTGACTGCACAGCTTCCCTAATTCTTTGCAGATCTGGATCTTCAATCTGGGAGGACTTGATTCTGTCAACTAAGGTCGGCTGAAGTACAAGTGCTGCAACAATCCCATTAGACTGCTGAACTCTCAATCCAACCTCCCACCTCTCAAGGTCTCTCAAAATGTGAGGCTGGGACGTAATCATAGCAGCTAACTCTGAAGAGGACTTTCTGCTCAAGGCATCAGCCACAACATTGGCCTTCCTAGGATGATAATGCAGATTCAGATCATAATCCTTTAATAGTTCCAACCACCTTCTCTGCCTCAAATTCAATTCCTTCTGTATGAAGATGTATTTTAGACTTTTATGGTCTGTATACACATCACACGACACTCCATAAAGATAATGACGCCAAATCTTCAAAGCAAAAACCACAGCAGCTAACTCCAGATCATAAGTAGGGTAATTCTGCTCATAAGGCTTCAGCTGTCGGGAGGCATAGGCTATCACCTTTCCGTTCTGCATCAGGACACATCCCAATCCTTTCCGAGAAGCATCCGTATATAGAGTAAATCCCTCAGATCCTGTCGAAAGAACAAGGATGGGAGCTGACACCAGGCATTGCTTTAACTCCTAGAAACTTTTCTCACACTCCTCTGTCCAGTCAAACTTCACTCGCTTTTGGGTTAAGCGAGTTAGGGGTAGAGCAATGCGAGAGAAGTCCTCTACAAATTTACGATAATAACCAGCTAGCCCCAAGAAACTTCTGACTTCTGCCACATTGGAAGGTCGGCTCCAGCTAATGATAGCTACAATCTTTTTTGGGTCTACAGATATGCCATCTTTAGAGATTATATGACCCAAGAAAGAGACTCGATCCAACCAAAACTCACACTTCTGCAGCTTGGCATAAAGCTTCTTCTCCGAAGAATCTGTAGCACAATCCTCAAGTGGTTTTCATGCTCCTTATGGCTCTTGGAGTAGATCAAAATATCATCAATGAAAACCACCACAAACTGATCCAAGAATGGCTTAAAAATTCTGTTCATCAAGTCCATGAATGCTACTGGGGCGTTAGTCAAACCAAACGGCATCACCAAGAACTCATAATGGCCATATCTGGTTCTGAATGCGGTCTTAGGCACATCCCCCTCTTGACTTTGAGTTGATGGTAACCTGACCTAAGATCAATCCTTGAGAATATCCGGGCTCCTTGGAGTTGATCAAACAAGTCATCAATCCTCGGCAGAGGGTACTTATTCTGCACTGTTACCTTATTGATTTCTCGGTAATCAATGCAGAGCCGAAGACTGCCATCCTTCTTCTTAACAAATAGAACTGGAGCACCCCAAGGAGAAACACTGGGTCTGATAAATCATCGATCAAGAAGCTTATGCAATTGATCCTTCAATTCCTTTAACTCTGCCGGGGCCATGCGGTAAGGGGCCTTAGATATAGGTCCAGTTCCAGGAACTAAATCAATGGAGAATTCAACCTCCCGATCTGGGGGCAAATCAGTTAATTATTTAGGGAAAACATCAAGGAATTCTCGAGCAACAGGAATATTCTCCAACTTGATCTCCTCCTTCTGAAGATCCTTGACTACAACAAGAATTCCTTGACCACCATTCATCAATACTTTCCAGCCTGCAGTGCTGATATGAACACTAAGGCTAGTTATTTCTGACCACCAGTAAAACTGAACTCAGGCTAACTTGGAATTTTGAAGTTGATAGTCTTCCTGAAGTAGTCTACTAAAGCATGGTAAGAGGCCAACCAATCCATTCCAAGAATAACATCAAAGAATTTCAGTGGAAGAACAATTAGATCAGCATTTAACCTCCTATCCTCCATAACAATCGAACAGGATTTGCAAACTGTGTCAACCCTCATAATGTCTCCATTTGGAAAAGCAATATGCAACTCTTGCTCTAGAGGAACAGGCGTCAATGATGCATTCTTGTCAAGATATGTGTCAGATATGAAAGAATGCGTGGCACCCGGGTCAATTAAAGTTTGAGCATAAGTAGTGCCTACTTTAATCATTCCTGAATATAAGTGAAATTTGTTTTAACATCAAATATTTAACCTAATGTTATAATTAACTATCAATGCATTGCACTAGATAAGAATGTAATACTAGATGTCAAATTAAATGGTTTACCTGTCACCACAGAATTAGAGGCGGCAGCATCCTGCTGAGTGAGAGTGAAGACCCTTCCCTGGGTCCTCGGTGGCTACTGCTGATGCTGCTGACTCATCCCTTGACTGGAAAGAGGGCTGCTGATTTTTTCGAAGGGGACAGGTGGCAATCTTATGGTCAGTCTTTCCACAAAGGAAGCAGGCACCCGGTCCACCGCGGCAAGGTCTTCCTGAGTGGAAATACCCATAGTGGTGGCAGCGAGTCTCCCTATTCCTTTATCCTGCTGGGGCCTGATGTGCACCTTTCTTCTTGGCTTGAGCATGGGGTAGACCAGAAGTAGACCCTTTCCTCTTCCTCTGCTGCTCCCAATCCCTCTGAACTGTATTCATATCCCTCTCAATCACTAAGGCCTTATTCACCACAGCACTATAAGAATGTAGCTCAAATGCATTGACTGCCTGCATCAGTCTGGGTCGCAGTCCCTCAGTGAATATGGTGATCTTGGCCATTTCATTTGTCACAATACTTGGAGCAAAACAGGCCAACCTGTGAATTCAGCTTCATACTGGGCCATAGATAGATTCCTTTGCTCCAATTTAAGAAATTCTGTTTCCATCTGCCTCTGCACACTCTGGGAAAGTATTTATCGAAATACCTCCTTAAACTCTCCCCAAAAAATAACCTGACCACCCCGACGCTGCTCCTCCACTAACCACCAATCATAAGCTTCTCCCTGAAGAAGATAGGTGGCAAATCTGATCCGCTCCATCTCCTGACTACCATGGGCCATAAAAGCCTTCTCCATGTCTCGCACCCACCGCTCAGCGTCAACAGGGTTGGTGGATCCAGAGAAAGGGGCAGGGGCAAACTTTTTAAAATCTGCAAAGCTGCGGCCAATCCCTACCCAGGGTTGAGGTGGAGTAGGCTGGGTCAATGGTATGGATAGAGTAGGTACGGATGACTGAATTTATGGAGCAGGAGGGACAAGCTGAGTCTGTGGAACAGTAGGGGAGGCTGTCTGTGGAATAATAAGGGCAGGCTGAGTCTGCGAACAGTGGGAGCAGGCTGAGTCTGCGGGGCAGAAGTGGTAGACTGAGTGGATAAAGCTTGCAGGATCTGATGCTGCATGTCTCGCATCGACTGAGCCATGCCCGAAAGAACCTGAAGCATCTCGGTCTGGAGTCGCTGATGATCAGCCCCGACTGGATTGACAGGGGCCGCACCTCCAGTAGCTTCCTGACCTCCTGGTTGACCGACATTTCCAACCTGGGAACCTTCATCATTTTGTTGGCTTCCAGTGTGACGAGTCATTCCTATCTCCTGATAATTATGGTAAACTTTTTCATGTCAGGCTTTCAAAACATAAGGTCTGAAGTTCATATAACGTGATAATTGTCTCAATGTCATCCTATTAATTTGCCTAAAGTGTCATCATGTATGTGTCCCTAAGATCAAAACCTAGGCTCTGATACCACAAAAGCTGTCACGCCCAGACCCAAAATTTTGAGCTAGGGTGACAACCCGCCGCATGCCGGGCATGCAAGGCATCCCGAAATTTACACATTGATCAAATAAGGCAATAATTATAATTAGGCCATTCAA
>UESW01002792.1:0-53503 GCA_900491605.1 Calamus simplicifolius | reverse complement strand
CCCCCCTCCGGTCTTGGGGTGCACCAGCATTATCTCACCCCCGAGACCCCCTCCGGTCTCGGGGTGGGATCACCATATCTCGACCCCGAGACCCCCCCTCCAGTCTCGGGTGCACCAGCATTATCTCACCCCCGAGACCCCCTCCGGTCTCGGGGTGGGATCACCATATCTCGATCCCGAGACCCCCCTCCGGTCTCGGGTGCACCAGCATTATCTCACCCCCGAGACCCCCTCCGGTCTCGGGGTGGGATCACCATATCTTGACCCCAAGACCCCCTCCGGTCTCGAGGTGCACCAGCATTATCTCACCCCTGGGATCCCCTCCGGTCTCGGGGTGGGATCACCATCTCTCGACCCCGAGACCCCCTCCGGTCTCGGGGTGCACGGGCATCATCAGCGATTAGCACGCGGACCAGCCTTCGAACCAAGTGACAGCTCCGGGCCACCTGACGCGCCCACCTGACTCTCCGCGCTCCACGTGACTCTCCGTGCGCCCGTGGCTGCTTGCGGCCATGCCTCATAACGGCGTATGGTGCTCTGCATGTTCCTGTGCATGGCTGTGCCCCGTTACGGAGTACGACCCGCTACCACTTGCAACTGTGCGCGGTCATGTCACGCAATGGCGCGCACCAAATACAACCGCGGCTGCTAGACACGTGTAACATCATGTTGACAGGTAGCGCGGGACGCCTCCGGCGCGCACAGTGATGGTACGACGGCAATTTTCCGGAACAGTAAGATGGGATATTCGGACAGGTATAAAAACACACGCCCGCACTGTAAGTAAGGATCTGAACTCTGGTTTTCTAGCTTTCTTTCTCCTAGCAAAACCCTACTGTCTCAGCTCCTTTCCGCTGAGCGATTCTTGTATGATCCCAAGTAACTGACTTGAGCGTCGGAGGGTCCCCACCGAAACAACCGGTCTCTGGGAACTTTTCTTGCAGGGGTCCGGAGAGAACATGTCTTTCCCAACGTTTGAAGAAGGTGGCTTGGCGCCATCATTGCTCACTGAGATGTGTATGTAGAATCATGATGGAACCAAATCATCATTTTCTGTTCCACCTTTTTTTTCTTTTCATTGGTGGCAATGACGTAAATAGCTTTTTATGCGGAGTGCAATGTCCTCCATATCTTCTTTTGCCTTAGACTTGAATTTATCTTTCAAAGTATACTAACAGATTATATATGATCTTCCAATTTCTCTGATAGCATTTTACACTTGCACTTTAATCTTGCACAAAAATATGATCAAGCTCAAATATAGTTTATATTAGCCTACAACGTTAGCATACAACGTACACTGCAGATAGGGATTTTTTTGGCAATAATTCTTCAAATATTAAGTCTCAAACACTGAAGGGATGCAATTGCTCAAACTCCAAGCCAATCAATCAGAATGAAGAACACAGTGGAGAAAAAATAGCATACAATTTATATTTGAAACTGAATTTAATGTAAGAAGGATTAAATTTGATGCAATGAATTAAGATTCAGACATTGAAAAGATATAATTTCTCAAATTTCAAGCCAACTAATTAGGATAATCAATTATTTTATGATTATTCACATAGAAAGTCAATCTGGCACAGCAACAAACTTTAATGATGGTTATACAAAAACTTCTATTATTAGTGTCGGTGCCTACGTGGTGAACAGAGAACCATGTGCAATCCAACCTTCTGTTATATATATATTGATGTTGGATCACCAGTACAGTTTTTTTTTTTACGAGATCTCCTAATGGAGGAAGTCTCCCCCCCAGAACCCCTTCCCCTTCTTCTTATATCCTTTTCATCATATCGTCAGCATTGAGTCACTTTTTTTTTTTTCTTTTTACTTTCTTTTGGTTAGAAAGTCAACGTGTAAGATAAAAGTTAGCTTCAGACGAGAGCGTGCCACGTGGTTATTTATCGATAATTATTAGTAAAGGTATTAAGAAACTTGCTCCAGAAGCTAAGAATCTTCATGATGATCTCGGTTTTCCCAAGGGAATGTCAGGGTTAGTGGGAATGTCAGAGTCAGAGAAGAGTTATCTGGCCCTAAAACAGGTGCTCAGTATCTCCTTTATTTAAGCTTTTCGATGGATGGTAATGCTCCAGCGTTTGTTTCATTCGAGTCATTTAAAGCGTCATGATGCTTAATGATTTTCGATTTTTGTTCAGGACACGACAGCTCCTCGCGTTTAGTGCTTTTGACACGAGAATGATTCCAAAATTAGAGGCCGCCCAGGACTTGGGGACCGCCTAGGGCTAGGGGCCGTCCAGGACTTGGAGGCCATCCAGGACCTGGGGGCCGCCCAGGACTAGGGGCCGTCTAGGACTTAGGGGCCGCCTAGGACTAGGGGCCGCCCAGAAGCTGGGGGCCACCCAGAACCTGGGGGCCGCCTAGGGCTAGGGGCCGTCCAGGACCTGGAGGCCGCCCAGGACTAGGGGCCGTCCAGGACTTAGGGGCCGCCTAGGACTAGGGGCCGCCCAGAAGCTGGGGGCCGCCCAGAACCTGGGGGCCGCCTAGGGCTAGGGGCCGTCCAGGACTTGGGGGCCGCCTAGGGGGACCGTCCAGGACTAGGGGCCCAGGACTAGGGGCCGCCTAAAAGCTGGGGGCCGTCCAGAACCTGGGGGCCGCCTGGGGCTAGGGGCCGCCCAGAAGAACCTGGGGGCCGCCTAGGCTAGGGGCGTCCAGGACCTAGGGGCTGTCCAGGACTTAGGGGCCGCCTAGGACTAGGGGCCGCCCAGAAGCTGGGGGCCGCCCAGAACCTGGGGCCGCCTAGGGCTAGGGGCCGTCCAGGACCTGGGGGCCGCCCAGGACTAGGGGCCGTCCAGGACTTAGGGGCCGCCTAGGACTAGGGCCGCCCAGAAGCTGGGGGCCGCCCAGAACCTGGGGGCCGCCTAGGGCTAGGGGCCGTCCAGGACTTGGGGGCCGCCTAGGGCTAGGGGCCGTCCAGGAAGGGGCCATCCAGGACTAGGGCCGCCCAGAACCTGGGGGCCGCCTAGGGCTAGGGGCCGCCAGAAGCTGGGGCCAGAACCTGGGGGCCGCCTAGGGCTAGGGGCCGTCCAGGACCTAGGGGCCGCCTAGGACTAGGGGCCGCCCAGAAGCTGGGGGCCGCCTAGGGCTAGGGGCCGTCCAGGACCTGGAGGCCTCCAGAACCTGGGGGCCGCCTAGGACTAGGGGCCGTCCAGGACCTGGAGGCTGTCCAGGACTTGGGGGCCGCCAGGACTAGGGGCCGTCCAGGACCTGGGGGCCGCCCATGACTAGGGGCCGTCCAGGACTTAGGGGCCGCCTAGGACCCCGATCTTATTTCCTGCTTACCAACCATATCATATGCCCCCTCGCCCATGTCCCTTGTGCTCAGGTGCGTCGCACATGCGCAAGGGAGAGGGGCGGAAAAGTTTGAATTTCAAATTTCTGGATTCGATAAGTGTCGTTTCATGAAAAGAAAGGAAAAGAAAAAGGGAAAAAAGGGGGGGGGGTGTGTATCCCTAGGAAGATAGCGTCTTTTCGCCTGTCCGGTTCCCTGGGGGATCGCCATGTGGCTCTGCGGCGCTCGAGGCGTTGCATCCAAAATACCCGTCCCCTCTATCCCTTTGCCTTTTATCTTGTAGAGTCTCTCGCGGTCTTACTTCTCCAAGTCCAGGTTAGTTGACTCCTTCTTCTCCTTTTCTTTTTCCATGGATCCCTCCCAAGATAGGAAAGGTAAAAACCCTATGATCGAGCCTTCCCGTGAAGAGATTCTTCAGGCGCGCCGCCAGGCCCTCGGCGGGGTGGCCATCCGCGGGGATCAACCTATCGCCCGGCCTGCGCGGCCTGTGTCTAGGTCGTTACCCCGATCTCCTAGGGCTTCTTCTTCATCCGCCAGCCGTGAGGTAGGGCTCCCGGCAATTACTTCTAAATCTGCCGGCCCGGCGGAAGTCGCCTCAATTACAACTTCCCAAGACCTTAGGAACCTTAGGGCCCAGTTTTGGATTCCCAGCAACATTCGGCTTTCCGCCCCCCTCCCCGAGGATAGGGTTACCCTAACGCAACTAGGAAAGGTTGCATTGTATGAAGAATTTTTTAAGGGCGGTCTACGATTGCCCTTGCACCCTTTCTTTGTAAACTTATTAAATAGGTACCGCCTCATTCTCGCACAGCTTACTCCCAATTCCATTCGGGTCATCTTTTCATTCCTAGTACTTTGTTATTTTCATGGAGCTTCCGCCCGGCTCTCTTTGTTTAAGGCGTTGTATAGGATTAGAAACCCTGTAAGGGATGGGTGGTGGAGCTTTGCGTCGAGGCCTAAGAGGGTCCTTAAGCTTAACCTTCCTTCCAAAATTAAAGGATGGAAGTCACGGTTCTTTTACGCACATTTGGAGGGGCTGGGCGTAGACTGGGGTATTTCGGACACTAGCTCCAACCAGAACTCAAGTGTTGACGAGGGAGACCGTGAATTATTCAACACTTTGATTTCCACCATCGTGCCCCCCAGTAGAGAATTGCTATCGGAGGACAATCTTCGGGAGATCGCGTTTGTGCCGGTGTCACTGGCTGCAGCGCCCGGTGAGCCTCGAAGAGTTTTCATTATTGTAACTTCCTTGTTTGTTTGGACATCTGGTATCTGAATAGATGTCCCTTTGTGCACATATTATTTTCGCAACTAGTGTATCCTGTGTCCTCGTTTTAGATAACCTCGTGTTTGTTATATTGCAGCAATGAGGTTCTCTCAAGATTCGTTGATATCGGGTCTTCGAAAGAGAGGGGGGAGTGACCGCGGCACGGCAGGAACTGAGCCTAAGAGGCCCTGCCGGCGGGAACCAGGTCATAGCACCCAGCCCCTAACGGCTCTCCCTGAAGCAACACTAATAGAGGGAGGCGAGGGAGAGGAGAATCCTCCTGATGGAGTACCGATAGAGGGCCCTGCCGAGGGGAGCCTACTGGCGGCCGCCTCATCTCCTGCTAAGGGCGCCGGGGGGTCGTCCGGGAGCATAGAGGTCGTCGAGACCAATCCGTCTAGCCCGTCATCGCCGAAAGAAGCAGGCACCTCCGCTCCCTCGACACCTTAGGAAGTCCGCCTCAACCTTCCCAAATGCCTAGCCAGAGCGCCTCGTATAAAAGTCATTTATCGGAAACAGTTCTCAAGCTTTCGATCCTGCCCAGATTTCAAGCCAAAATGAGGAGTTTATCGTTGGAGGAGTCTTTTGACACCATGTTCACAGCCGCGCTTCAGGTAGGGTTATGATCTTTTCTCTTTCCCTCCTTTTGTAGTTTCGGGGTCCTGGTATTTATTAATTGTATACCACAGATGTCTAACGGCCTCTTCGTACTTCATGAGGATCTGACCAAGGCCAAGTCTCATAGTGAGAGCTTGGACAAAGAATTGGCGGAGACGAAGGCTCGGGAATCGAAGGCCTTACATGACCTTCAGATTGTCCAGGAAGATTATCGAACGTGGCGGGAGAGGGCTGAGAAGGAGCTGCGGAGCCTAGATGCCCAATTATCTGAAGTCCGGGCAAAATTATTGCCAACAGAAGAAATATTAAAGGGGACAGTTCTCGGCTAGAGCACACTGAGAATCGAGCCGACAACGCAGAGGCCGCGGCCGCGACGCTGCGAAAAATTGGCCTTGGCCGAAAGGGATACGAAGGAGGCTCTGGACAAGGTTGCGGCAATGGAGACGGAGGCTCAGGAGAGGATAACCGCGGCCGAGGCTAGGGCTCAGGAAAAGGTGGCTGCGGCTGATGCTAGGGTTCAGGAGGCCATCAAAGAGTATAAAGACTCTCCAGACTTTGCGTCGGAATTCCACGAGGCCGCTATGTACGCTTTCATTCAGGGTTTTGAGAGATGCAAGCGGAGACTAGCCCGACACTACAAATTAGAAAACCTTGAATGCTTTCGACCCGAGGACGATGAAGAAACATATGATGTGGAGGTCGAAGATGTGGCGGGTAGGGCGGTGATAATTAAAGACCCCGTCACAGAAGCGTCCACTACTGAGGAGCTGGGCTCCAGTCCGACTACCGAGAGAGGGCGTCCCGAGGATTGATGGAAGGTGTCTAGGCTTACCTTGGTTTTAGCTTTTGTTCTTGACTTTGTCCTTAAGGGACCCCTTTTTGTAAGTTAGTTAATGTCAGCTCACAGACAATGTTTTATAAAGTTTTATAGCGAACTGACTTTGAATGAGCGGACGCTATTTTTACTTACTTGATGCTTCAATCATCTGACTCCTGATTTTTACTCATTACATAGGAGGTCCACCCGCAAGTCGGTGTTAAGTCCGACTCTCAGGGTCGTTCTTCTGGTATATAGTCTCAGGACGCAAGTCCTAAAATTCCGATAAGGCAGGCAGTTTAGGGACCCCAGTAGGGGAGTTTAACCTGGGCTCAGGGAGGTACGATGTCCTTAGGATTGTGGGGCCGACGAGCCCCTTTGCAGAATTATCTCTCAGGGGTAGCCGGGTACCCACTCAAGAGCATGACTCGGGGCTGCCTAAGTCATAGACTTGAACCTCCTTAGGGGTAAATGATACCAGCCCGGGTGCCCTTAGGACTGTGGGGCCACCCAGCTCCTTTGAAGGATTGTATCTTGGGGGTAGTCGGATACCTGCCCAAGAGCTTGAGATGGGACCGCCTAAGTCATGGACTTGAACCTCCTCAGGGGTAAATGATACCAGCCCGGGGGTCCTTAGAACTGTGGGGCCGCCCAGCTCCTTTGAAGGATTGTATATTGGGGTAGTCGGATACCTGCCCAAGAGCTTGAGATGGGGCCGCCTAAGTCATGGACTTGAACCTCCTCAGGGGTAAATGATACCAGCCCGGGGGTGTCCTTAGGACTGTGGGGCTGCCCAGCTCCCTTGAAGGATTGTATCTTGGGGGTTGTCGGATACCTGCCCAAGAGCATGAGATGGGGCCGCCTAAGTCATGGACTTGAACCTCCTCAGGGGTAAATGATACCAGCCCGGGGGTGTCCTTAGGACTGTGGGGCCGCCCAGCTCCTTTGAAGGATTGTATCTTGGGGGTAGCCGGATACCTGCCCAAGAGCTTGAGATGGGGCCGCCTAAGTCATGGACTTGAACCTCCTCAGGGGTAAATAATACCAGCCCGGGGTGTCCTTAGGATTGTGGGGTCGTCCAGCTCGCTTGAAGGATTGTATCTTAGGGATAGTCGGATACCTGCCCAAGAGCTTGAGATGGGGCCGCCTAAGTCATGGACTTGAACCTCCTCAGGGGTAAATGATACCAGCCCGGGGTGTCCTTAGGACTATGGGGCCGCCCAGCTCCTTTGAAGGATTGTATCTTGGGGTAGTCGGATACCTGCCCAAGAGCTTGAGATGGGGCCGCCTAAGTCATGGACTTGAACCTCCTCAGGGGTAAATGATACCAGCCCGGGGGTGTCCTTAGGACTGTGGGGCCGCCCAGCTCCTTTGAAGGATTGTATCTTGGGGGTAGTCGGATACCTACCCAAGAGCTTGAGATGGGGCCGCCTAAGTCATGGACTTGAACCTCCTCAGGGGTAAATGATACCAGCCCGGGGGTGTCCTTAGGACTGTAGGGCCGCCCAGCTCCTTTGAAGGATTGTATCTTGGGGGTAGTCGGATACCTGCCCAAGAGCTTGAGATGGGGCCGCCTAAGTCATGGACTTGAACCTCCTCAGGGGTAAATGATACCAGCCCGAGGGTATCCTTAGGACTGTGGGGCCGCCCAGCTCCTTTGAAGGATTGTATCTTGGGGGTAGTCGGATACCTGCCCAAGAGCTTGAGATGGGGCCACCTAAGTCATGGACTTGAACCTCCTCAGGGGTAAATGATACCAGCCCGGGGTGTCCTTAGGACTGTGGGGCCGCCCAACTCCCTTGAAGGATTGTATCTTGGGGGTAGTCGGATACCTGCCCAAGAGCTTGAGATGGGGATGCCTAAGTCATGGACTTGAACCTCCTCAGGGGTAAATGATACCAGCCCGGGGGTGTCCTTAGGACTGTGGGGCCGCCCAGCTCCTTTGAAGGATTGTATCTTGGGGGTAGTCGGATACCTGCCCAAGAGCTTGAGATGGGGCCGCCTAAGTCATGGACTTGAACCTCCTCAGGGGTAAATGATACCAGCCCGGGGGTGTCTTTAGGACTATGGGGCCGCCAGCTCTTTTGAAGGATTATATATTGGGGGTAGTCGGATACCTACCCAAGAGCTTGAGATGGGGCCGCCTAAGTCATGGACTTGAACCTCCTCATGGGTAAATGATACCAGCCCGGGGGTGTCCTTAGGACTGTGGGGCCGCCCAGCTCCTTTGAAGGATTGTATCTTGGGGGTAGTCGGATACCTGCCCAAGAGCTTGAGATGGGGCCGTCTAAGTCATGGACTTGAACCTCCTCAGGGTAAATGATACCAGCCCGGGGGTGTCCTTAGGACTGTGGGGCCGCCCAGCTCCCTTGAAGGATTGCTTCACAGAAGATCTTCAAATATATGCATTCATTAATCTTGGGTGAGTACATTTATTACATTACTGATGGTATTGTCAGAGATTATCCGCATTCCACGTTCGGGGGATCGGTCGCCCGTTCAGATCTTCAAGTCGATACGCTCCATGGTGAAGGACTTTTGCTACTCGGTAGGGCCCCTCCAATTCGGGGATAGTTTGCCCCCCTCCGTTGGTTTGGACACTGAGGCCTTTCTCAAAACCAAGTCTCCTTGACGGAAGCTTTTGGAGCGAACGCGGGCATTATAGTATCTCGCCACCCGCTGCTGATAGGCCGCCATTCTAACCTGAGCTCGGTCCCTCGCTTCATCAATGAGGTCGAGACTGGCTCTTAAATTAGGGACGTTATTAGCTTCGTCATATGATTCTACTTGAATGCTTGGCAGACCAATCTCGACTGGGATAACAGCTTTGGAGCCAAAAACCAGATTAAACGGCGTCTCTCCTATCGGTGTCCTGGGAGTTGTGTGGTATGCCCAGAGCGCACTTGGGAGTTCTTCCACCCATTTCCCTTTGGACGTATCCAGCCTGGTCCTCAGTCCCCGCAATATCATACGATTCGTAACCTCGGCCTCTCCATTAGATTGTGGATGGCCGACGGAGGCGAATCGATGCTTGATGCCGAGATCGGCGCAAAAGGTCTTGAAGGCAACGTTGTCGAACTGTCGGCCGTTGTCGTGACAAGAGTATGAGGTATGCCGAATCGACAAATGATGGCTTTCCAGAAAAAGGCTTTGACCTTGGCTTCATTGATCTTGGCGAGTGCTTCGGCTTCGACCCACTTAGTAAAATAATCGACGGCAACAAGTAGGAATTTTCGCTGTCCTGATGTCGGAGGGAAAGGGCCGAGAATGTCCATGCCCCACTGAGCGAAAGGCCAGGGAGAAAAAAGAGGGTTTAGCTGAGAAGCTGGTTGCCGCTGAATACAGGCATACCGTTGACATTGGCCACATCTTTTCACTAGTTCAGTCGCATCTTCTTGCATAGTCAGCCAATAATATCTTTGTCGGAGGGCTTTACGCGCCAGAGATCGGCCTCCCGAATGATTCCGACAAATGCCTTCATGAATCTCCCTAAGAATATAATCTGCGTCCGCTGAACTGACGCACTTGAGGAGAGGTTGGGAGAAGGACCTCTTGTAGAGTCGGCCATCTAGCAGTATAAACTTGGGGGCCCTCCGCTTGAGTAGCCGGGCTTCCTTATGGTCAACTGGGAGGGCGCCATCCTTCAAGTATCGGATATACATGTCCATCCAAGTTTCTTCTTGGGCAACTGGCAAAGCTTCTTCCGCGGCCTCGATGCTGGGTGTCTCCAGATACTCAATGTAGGTTCTGCCCATGGAGTTGTCCGCGGACGTAGCAAGTCGGGCCAACATATCAGCTCTAGCATTCTCCCCTCTAGGGATGTAACTAATGGTAAGTGATCTAACAAGGGAACTAGTAGTTTAACCTTGCTTAGATACTGGGACATAACAGGGTCCCGAGCCTCATACTCCCCAGACACCTGGGCAGAAATAAGTTGTGAGTCATTTAAAGCATCATGATGCTTAATGATTCTCGATTTCTGTTCAGGACACGACAGCTCCTCGCGTTTAGTGCTTTTGACACGAGAATGATTCCAAAATTAGAGGCTGCCCAAGACTTGGGGACCGCCTAGGGCTAGGGGCCGTCCAGGACTTGGAGGCCGTCCAGGACTAGGGGCCATCCAGGACTTAGGGGCCGCCTAGGACTAGGGGCCGCCCAAACCTGGGAGCCGCCTAGGGCTAGGGGCCGTCCAGGACCTGGGGGCCGCCCAGGACTAGGGGCCGTCCAGGACTTAGGGGCCGCCTAGGACTAGGGGCCGCCCAGAAGCTGGGGCTGCCCAGAACCTGGGGGCCGCCTAGGGTTAGGGGCCGTCTAGGACTTGGGGGTCGCCTAGGGCTAGGGGCCGTCCAGGACTTAGGCACCGTCCAGGACTAGGGGCCGCCCAGAAGCTGGGGGCCGCCCAGAACCTGGGGGTCGCCTGGGCTAGGGGCCGCCCAGAACCTAGGGGCCGCCCAGGGCTAGGGGCCGTCCAGGACCTGGGGCCGCCCAGGACTAGGGGCCGTCCAGGACTTAGGGGCCGCCTAGGACTAGGGGCCACCCAGAAGCTGGGGGCCGCCCAGAACCTGGGACCGCCTAGGGCTAGGGGCCGTCCAGGACTTGGGGGCCGCCTAGGGCTAGGGGCCGTCCAGGACTTAGGGGCCATCCAGGACTAGGGGCCGCCCAGAAGCTGGGGCCGCCTGGGGCTAGGGGCCATCCAGAAGCTGGGGGCCGCCCAAAACCTGGGGGCTGCCTAGGGCTAGGGGCCGTCCAGGACCTGGGGGCCGCCTAGGACTAGGGCCGTCCAGGACTTAGGGGCCGCCTAGGACTAAGGGCCGCCCAGAAGCTGAGGGCCGCCCAGAACCTAGGGGCCGCCTAGGGCTAGGGCCGTCCAGGACTTGGGGGCCGCCTAGGGCTAGGGGCCGTCCAGGACTTAGGGGCCGTCCAGGACTAGGGGCCGCCCAGAACCTGGGGACCGCCTAGGGCTAGGGGCCGCCCAGAACCTGGGGGCCGCCTAGGGCTAGGGGCCGTCCAGGACCTAGGGGCCGTCCAGGACTTAGGGGCTACTTAGGACTAGGGGCCGGTCAGAAGCTGGGGGCCGCCCAGGTCCTGGACGGCCTCCAAGTCCTGGACGGCCCCTAGCCCTAGGCGGTCCCTAAGTCCTGGGCGACCTCTAATTTTGAAATCATTCTTGTGTCAAAGCACTAAACGCGAGGAGCTGTCGTGTCCTGAACAGAAATCGAGAATCATTAAGCATCATGACGCTTTAAATGACTCGAATGAGACAAACGCTGGAGCATTACCATCCATCGAAAAGCTCAAATAAAGGAGATACTGAGCACCTGTTTTAGGGCCAGATAACTCTTCTCTGACTCTGACATTCCCACTAACCCTGACATTTCCTTGGGAAAAACCGAGATCATCATGAAGATCCTTAGCTTTTGGAGCAAGTTTCTTAATACCTTTACTAATAATTATCGATAAATAACCTTGTGGCACGCTCTCGTCTGAAGCTAACTTTTATCTTACACGTTGACTTTCTAACCAAAAGAAAGTAAAAAGAAAAAAAGAAAAAGAAAAAGTGACTCAATGCTGACGATATGATGAAAAGGATATAAGAAGAAGGGGAGGGGGTTCTGGGGGAGGGACTTCCTCCATTAGGAGATCTCGTAAAAAAGAAAACTGTACTGGTGATCCAGCGTCAACATATATATATATATATATATAGAGTGATATGGATGCAATGGAATATGAAAATAATTATTGCAATCAAAGAGCAACAAGGTAGGTTTTAGGTGTTGCTTTTAGTTATTGCAACTGGAAAGGTATACCAATTGTAGGCAACAAATAGGAGGTGGAAGGAAACTAATTTCACAAAGCTTGATGAGTAGAAGCTGTTCTTTGTTCAGCTGTTTTATCTCAGTGCACCTCATCTTTGTAGAACAATAAAGTCCTTGCTGATAAGTGAATGTACGGATGCGAGCCACATAGTGCTATGCTGATGTTTCAATCTAATGTGTGACATTGTATGGAGATTGATATAGATAATGAACAAAATAGTTAAACTAAATAAATAAAAGGCAGCTTGGGCGGCCCAAGTCCTGGGCAGCCCCCAGTCTTGGGCGGCCTCCAGAGTCTAGATGGCCTCCGGTCCTAGGCGGCCCCTAGAGTCTGGACGGCCCCCACTCCTGGGCGGCCCCCAGTCTTGGGCGGCCTCCAGAGTCTAGGCGGCCTCCGGTCCTAGGCGGCCCCTAGAGTCTGGATGGCCCCCAGTCCTGGGCGGCCCCTAGTCTTGGGCGGCCTCCAGAGTCTAGACGGCCTCCGGTCCTAGGCGGCCCCTAGAGTCTGGACGGCCCCCAGTCCTGGGCGGCCCCCAGTCTTGGGCGGCCTCCAGAGTCTAGACGGCCTCCGATCCTAGGCGGCCCCTAGAGTCTGGACGGCCCCCAGTCCTGGGCGGCCCCCAGTCTTGGGCGGCCTCCAGAGTCTAGGCGGCCTCCGGTCCTAGGCTGCCCCTAGAGTCTGGACGGCCCCCAGTCCTGGGCGGCCCCCAGTCCTGGCGGCCCCCAGTCTTGGGCGGCCTCCAGAGTCTAGACGGCCTCCGGTCCTAGGCGGCCCCTAGAGTCTGGACGGCCCCCAGTCCTGGGCGGCCCCCAGTCTTGGGCGGCCTCCAGAGTCTAGGCGGCCTCCGGTCCTAGGCGGCCCCTAGAGTCTGGACGGCCCCCAGTCCTGGGCGGCCCCCAGTCTTGGGTGGCCTCCAGAGTCTAGGCAGCCTCCGGTCCTAGGCGGCCCCTAGAGTCTGGACGGCCCCCAGTCCTGGGCGGCCCCCAGTCCTGGGCGGCCCCCAGTCTTGGGCGGCCTCCAGAGTCTAGACGGCCTCCGGTCCTAGGCGGCCCCTAGAGTCTAGACGACCCCCAGTCCTGGGCGGCCCCCAGTCTTGGGCGGCCTCCAGAGTCTAGGCGGCCTCCGGTCCTAGGCGGCCCCTAGAGTCTGGAGTCGGGCGGCCCCCAGTCCTGGGCGGCCCCCAGTCTTGGGCAGCCTCCAGAGTCTAGACGGCCTCGGTCCTAGGCGGCCCCTAGAGTCTGGACGGCCCCCAGTCCTGGGCGGCCCCCAGTCTTGGGCGGCCTCCAGAGTCTAGACGGCCTCCGGTCCTAGGCGGCCCCTAGAGTCTGGACGGCCCCCAGTCCTGGGCAGCCCCCAGTCTTGGGCGTCCTCCAGAGTCTAGACGGCCTCCGGTCCTAGGCGGCCCCTAGTCCTGGGCGGCCCCCAGTCTTGGGCGGCCTCCAGAGTCTAGACGGCCTCCGGTTCTAGGCGGCCCCCAGAGTCTGGACGGCCCCCAGTCTTGGGTGGCCCCCAGAGTCTGGACGGCCCCCCGGTTTAAGAATAATCCCTATGTCAGAACCATTAAACGAGATAAACCGTCATATTCGGAACAGAAATCGAGAAATACTAAACATCATCACGCCTTAAATGGTTCGCATAAGACAAACACCAAAAGGAGACATTGAACCTCTATTTTAGAGCCAGATCCCTTTTCCCTCACTCTGACGTCTCCACTATCCCTGACATTCCCTTGGGATAATCAAGATCATCATGAAAAAGATGTCTTCATGAGCAAGTTTCTTAATATCCTTATTAAGTATTATCACCGAATGACCACGTAATGCAAGATGAACACTTATCCTACACGTGGATTTCCAAAATTAAAACAACAAAAGAAAATAATAATAATAACACGTACAAGAGAAAAAGGATAAAAGGGAGGAAGGAGAAGGGGAGGGTGGCTGCTTCTTCCTTCTAAAAAAGAGATCCTGAAAACCATAAACAAAAAATCTGGTGATCCGGCATCAACAGATTGGCGCGCCAGGAAGGGGGCATCGTCGGAGCGGTGAGGCATACCTGTTCTACGATTCCACGAACATGAGTTCCAGATCTCTAGAAGAAGACCCCGTTGATTGGTCTGGGGGGCATCTTTCGCCTCCTAACCATGATTTCGCAGCCCTTAGCCCTTCTCAGCCGGCGAAACCAAGCTCTCCGGTTCTTTCCCCACCGTCACCGGTTCCGGCTATTCCTCAGGATCCATTATCGGTCCTCACCCAACAAGTTCAAACTCTCGTCGGGATGGTTCGACAGATGCAAGAGCGTCACTCTCGAGGAGCCCACCTGCGGCCTGAGCCACCTCTATTACCTAGGTCAGCTACTCCTGTTAGCCGACAATCGGCTCGAAGAAGATCTCCTCCGGCAAAGCCTCTTCACTCTTATTCTCTTGGAAGGCGATGCTCTGAAGGCTCTGAGGATGGTTCACGTTCTGTCTCCTGTTCCCCTAGCAGCCCACCTGCTGGGCGACGACGGGGGAAGGAGCCATATGCGGATCATCGTCGGTGGCGCCGCCAGTCTCCTTCCAGTTCTCCTGAACCAACAGGAGGACGTATAGCTGACAGAATGCAAAAGCGTCTGGAAGAGCAAGATCGCAGGTTAGAGGAGCTCAGTCAAAGAATCAATAATCAGCCGGGGTCGGACTATGATACTCGCCCCCCTCTCACTCGACGGATTATGGAGGAACCCATTCCAAGGAGGTTCCGATTTCCTCAGCTGGACCCTTATGATGGCACCACCGATCCCCTAGATCATTTGGAGAGCTATAAGGCCATCATGCAAGTCCAGGGGGCGCCGGATGCTCTTTTATGTGTGGCCTTTCCGGCCACCCTTCGAAAGGCGGCCCGGGTCTGGTATTCTCGTCTGCCCTCGCAGTATTGACTCTTTCCGGCAATTGGAGAGATCTTTTCTGGCTCATTTCGACGCTTGTCGAAAAATTCCGCGAGTAGCAGACAGTTTATTCTCCGTGCAGCAGCAGGAGGGAGAATCTTTAAAAGATTTTATAACCCGCTTCAAAGTAGCGGCCCTAGAAGTCTATCATCTTGAAGATGCTATAGCCACTTTGGCTCTAAAACGGGGGCTCCGACCCTCTCGTTTTACTTACTCTTTAGACAAAAGACCTCCTTCTTCTTATGCTGATCTCCTAAGTCGAGCGCAGAAGTACATCCGCGCCGACGAAGCTGACTCATCCAGGAGAGGTACACAAGGAAGAACTAGCAAGAGATCTACTCGACCGGAGTTGGACGAACCTCCTTCCAAGAAGCCAGAACCTTTGCGCCGACCAACTGATCGCCGCAAGAATCAAGCTCCCAGGGAGGACCATCTTACACCCCTCTTAGCACCTCGAACTCATATCCTTATGGAAATCGAAAACGAGCCCTATTTACGGCGTCCGCCTCCATTGAAGAAGGGCACTGCCCGCGATAGAAGCCGCTATTGCCGTTTCCATAGGGATTATGGCCATGACACTGAAGAATGTCGGAACTTGAAGCAGGCCATTGAAGAGCTAATTCAGAAAGGATACCTTGGGCAATACATCCAGAAGAAAGAAGCTCCTCCTGTACCAGCTTTGATGGGGCCTCCTCCCGTTCAGGCCAGCATCGATAATCCCCCAACGGAGAGGATGGTAGGTATGATTTCTCGCGGAGAAGTTTCATCTTCTAAGAGATTGAGAGGGGGTGAGGGGTTAGATGATGTAATCCCTTCTGGGGGAGATATAGGGGCAATAATATTGTAAAAGATGATAGCGTCGTCGTCTCAATGACGATTGCTAGGCATCCTGTAAAAAGAATCTTAATCGATAGTGGGAGCTCCGCTAATGTACTTACTTATGATGCATTTCTTCGGATGAATCTTTCTCTGGATTCTCTTCGGCCCGTAGCCGCTCCTCTAGTTGGCTTCACCGGAGATTCCATCCGAGTGGAGGGCGAGGTTACGTTGCCAGCTACAGCGGGATCGCCGCCGTGTCAAAGCACGGTCATGCTGGATTTTCTGGTGGTTCGGGTCCCTCTGGCTTACAACGCCATTCTCGGCCGCCCGGGCTTGAACATGTTAGATGCAGTCATATCTACTAAACGCTTATTGGTGCAGTTCCCCGCCAAGCAAGGAATCGGTGTAATGCACGGAGAGGTGAATTCGGTCAGACCCTGCTATCATCTAGCTCCTAGTCCTCAAATGGCCAACATTCCTCCAGTCGCCGAGTCGTTTGACCCCAGAGAAGTTGAGCGGAGAGGAGAACCGCGGAACTTCTAATACTATCCCTGGGGGATGATCACACTAAGATCGTGCAGATTGGTGAACTCCTCTCCCCTGAGGTCCGGGACCAGCTCCTAGCTTTCTTATCAATGAATGCAGATGTCTTCGCTTGGAAGGTAACGGATATGATCGGGATCCCTCCAGAGGTGATTACTCATCAGCTCAATATTAACCCGAACTGCCGTCCTGTTCGCCAGAAGAAACGAAGCTTTGCTCCTGAGCGGCAGAGGGCTATTGACGAAGAGGTGGACAAATTGCTTATGGCCGGTCATATCCGAGAAGCCCGATATCCCGATTGGTTGGCCAATGTAGTTATGGTCCGGAAAGCCAGCGGAGGATGGAGAATATGCATTGATTACACTGATCTGAACAAAGCTTGTCCTAAAGACAGTTTTCCGCTGCCCCGGATCGACCAGTTAGTAGATTCAACTGCTGGCTATGAACTTCTTAGCTTCATGGATGCTTTCTCAGGGTACAATCAGATAAAATTAGACCTCCCAGATGAAGAGCATACTTCTTTCATCACCGAGAAAGGTATTTATTGTTACAAGGTAATGCCTTCGGGTTGAAGAATGCAGGAGCTACATATCAGAGGCTGATGAACAAAGTCTTCAAGGATCAGCTCGGCCGCAACATGGAGGTATATGTAGATGATATGCTGACAAAAAGCACCCACATCACTGACCATGTCGCTGATTTGCGGGAAACTTTCCACAACCTCCGGCTTCATAGAATAAAACTCAACCCACGCAAATGTGCATTTGGAGTCACTGCAGGAAAATTCTTGGGTTTCTTAGTCACACGGCGAGGGATTGAGGCAAATCCAGAGAAAATTCAAGCCATCCTCAATATGAGACGGCCTATGTGTAAGAAAGAAGTACAACAACTCACTGGAAAGATAGCAGCGTTAAGCCGATTCTTATCCAGATCAGCCGAGAGATGTTTACCTTTCTTTAAGGTCTTGCGTAAGGCAGATGGCTTCGAGTGGACAGAAGACTGTCAACAAGCTTTTGAAGAGCTTAAGGAGTTCTTGTCCACACCTCCCCTGTTATCCAAACCGGAGCAAGGGGAGAAGCTCTTTCTATATCTTGCGGCTTCTTCGGAGGCCGTTAGTTCTGTCCTGGTGCGTATCGGCGATCACGCCGTTCAACGACCTATATATTATACCAGCAAGGTGCTTCACGGTGCAGAAGAAAGGTATTCCAAAACGGAGAAGGTCATCTTCGCTTTATTTGTTTCTGCTCGCCGACTCAGACCCTACTTCCAAGCCCATCCCATAGTCGTTCTCACTGATCAACCTCTCAGAGCTATTTTATCACGACCAGACACTTCTGGCCGATTAGCCAAATGGGCGATCAAGTTAGCAGAATTCGACTTATCATTTCAACCTAGAGCATCTTTGAAATCTCAGGTTTTGGCTGATTTTCTAGTAGAATGCACCTGGTCTGAACAGCCTCAAGAAGAACTTCCCCGAATTCTGTCAGATAATGAGAAGACGGATCATGAAGCATGGGTCCTCCATGTTGATGGAGCCTCTAATTCACAAGGTAGCGGAGCTGGGCTCATTCTCGCTAGCCCGGAGGGCACGGTACTAGAATATGCTCTTCGTTTCCTCTTTGAAGCCACCAATAATCAAGCTGAATATGAGGCTTTGCTGACCGGAATCAAACTAGCACATGGAATGGGAATCAGAAGTCTTCGGGTCTTCACCGACTCACAGCTCGTTTCCGCCCAAGTATCAGGAGAGTATGAGGCTCGTGACCCTATCATGTTTCAATATCTGAATAAAGTTAGATCATTAATTCCCTTATTGGATCACTTTGCTATTAGTTATATACCCAGAGGTGAAAATGCTAGGGCCGACATGTTAGCCCGACTAGCTACCTCGATGGATAGTGCCATGGGTAAGACCTACATCGAGTATCTGGAGACACCTAGCATCGAAGCTACTGAAGAAGCTCTGCCCATTATCCAAAAAGAAGCCTGGATGGAATCTTATATCCGGTATCTAAAAGACGGCGTTCTTCCAGTTGATCGTGAAGAAGCTAAGCTGCTTAAACGGAGGGCTTCCAAATTTGTGCTACTAGAAGGCCAACTTTATAAAAAATCCTTCTCTCAGCCCCTCCTCAAATGTGTTAGTTCGGTAGATGCAGATTATGTCCTTAGGGAAATTCATGAAGGCATCTGTGGGAATCATTCTGGAGGGCGATCTTTAGCACGCAAGGCTCTCCGACAAGGATACTACTGGCTCACCATGCAAGAGGATGCAGCAGAATTAGTAAAAAGATGTGATTCATGCCAACGGTACGCCAACATTCAACGGCAACCGTCTTCTCAGCTGAATTCTCTTTCTTCTCCCTGGCCCTTCGCTCAGTGGGGTATGGATATCCTCGGCCCTTTCCCCCCTGCGACAGGACAGCGCAAATTTCTACTAGTGGCCATTGATTATTTTACTAAATGGGTCGAAGCTGAAGCACTTGCCAAAATCACTGAGGCCAAGGTCAAAACCTTTTTCTGGAAAGCCATTATTTGTCGATACGGCATTCCGCACACCCTTATCACTGACAATGGCCGACAGTTTGACAACAACGCCTTTCGGACTTTCTGTACTGATCTCGGTATCGTGCAACGATTCACCTCCGTCGGCCATCCACAATCTAATGGAGAAGCTGAAGTTACAAATCGCATGATATTGCGGGGGTTAAGGACCAGATTAGATACGTCCAAAGGAAGGTGGGTAGAAGAGCTCCCGAATGTACTTTGGGCGTATCACACAACTCCCAGAACACCGACGGGAGAAACACCCTTCAATTTGGTCTTTGGTTCCGAAGCTGTTATTCCCGTGGAAATTGGCCTACCAAGTAGCCGAGTGGAAACTTACAACGAAGCGGACAACCTTCCTAATCTGAGGGCCAATCTTGACCTCATCGACGAAGCAAGAGATCGGGCTCGAATTAAAATGGCGGCATACCAGCAACAAGTGGCGAGGTACTATAATTCCGCGTCCGCTCGAAGAGTTTCCGTCAAGGAGATTTAGTTCTGAGAAAAGCTTCGGTATCCAAACCAGCGGAAGGGGGCAAATTGTCCCCAAACTGGGAAGGGCCCTATCGGGTAGGAGAAGTCCTTCACCGTGGAGCCTACCGGCTTGAAGACTTAAGCGGACAGCTAATCCCTCGAACATGGAATGCAGACAACCTCCGGCCGTATTACCAGTAATGTAATGTTGTTATTCAAATATTAGATGATCCTATGCATTTGAATGCGGATTTTCAGATAATTCTTTGTGACGGCCCTACGGTCCAAAGGACACCCCCAGGTCGGTGTAACTCGCCCCTGAGGAGGTTCAAGTCCTTGACTCAAGCGGCCTCGAACTGAGATGGACGCTCGACGGCCCTACGGTCCAAAGGACACCCCCAGGCCGGTGTAACTCACCCCTGAGGAGGTTCAAGTCCTCGACTCAAGCGGCCTCGAACTGAGATGGATGGCTCGACGGCCCTACGGTCCAAAGGACACCCCCAGGCCGGTGTAACTCACCCCTGAGGAGGTTCAAGTCCTTGACTCAAGCGGCCTCGAACTGAGATGGACGGCTCGACGGCCCTACGGTCCAAAGGACACCCCCAGGCCGGTATAACTCACCCCTGAGGAGGTTCAAGTCCTCGACTCAAGCGGCCTCGAACTGAGATGGACGGCTCGATGGCCCTACGGTCCAAAGGACACCCCCAGGCCGGTGTAACTCACCCCTGAGGAGGTTCAAGTCCTTGACTCAAGCGGCCTCGAACTGAGATGGACGGCTCGACGGCCCTACGGTCCAAAGGACACCCCCAGGCCGGTGTAACTCACCCCTGAGGAGGTTCAAGTCCTTGACTCAAGCGGCCTCGAACTGAGATGGACGGCTCGACGGCCCTACGGTCCAAAGGACACCCCCAGGCCGGTGTAACTCACCCCGAGGAGGTTCAAGTCCTTGGCTCAAGCGGCCTCGAACTGAGATGGACGGCCCCCAGTCTTGGGCGGCCTCCAGAGTCTAGACGGCCTCCGATCCTAGGCAGCCCCTAGAGTCTGGACGGCTCGATGGCCCTATGGTCCAAGTATAACTCATTCCTAAGAAAGTATAAATCCTTGATTAGGATAGCTTTGAGTTGTACTTCGAGGATAATTGAGTACTGGCGAGCCATCTAAACCAAGTAGCACCATTGTCCTAATCCGCAAATAGGAGTCAAGAATTAAGCAGAGGAAATATTAATCAATAAAGGGTAACATTCATTCGTTTAAAGTTAATTTGCTGCGAAACCTTGTGAAATCTTGTCAGCAGATAGATTTTCACAACAAAAAGGTCCTTAAATGGGACCGAATCTAAAATTAAAATCTGTCAGCAGATAGATTTTACAACAAAAAGGTCCTTAAATGGGACCGAGTCTAAAATTAAAATCAAAATAAAGCTCAACACCCTTGATCAGTTCTTTGAATGCTCTTCCTCTGCATCAGGATTGACAGCCGGCTCCTCGGCAAGAGGCTTTTCTACAGCAAGAGTCTTAGTCGCCACTGCTCCACTCACCACGTCTTCGACCTCCATATCGGAAACTCCTTCGTCATCCACGGGTCGAAAACGTTCGAGGTCCTTTAAGTTGAACTGTCGGGCCAATATCCGCTTGCATTTCTCAAAGCCTTCAACGAAAGCATCTAGGGCAGCTTCCTGGAACTCCGCTTCAAAATCTGGGGAGCCCTTGTATTCCTTGATAGCGTCCCTGGCTTTAGCTTCAGCTATGGCCACTTTTTCCTGAGCTTTGGCCTCAGCCACAGCTATCTTTTCCCGAGCTTCGGTCTCGATTGTAGCCATCTTCTTCTGAGCCTCCACCATTGCTGCTGCAGCTTTATCGAGAGCATTTTTGGTGTCCTTCTCGGCTAAAACCAGTTTCTCCATGGCATCACGAGCGGTGGCCTCCGCGCTATCTGCCCGATTCTCCGTGTGTTCCAGCCTGAGGGAAGTTTCTTTTAACTTTTCTTCCGTTGGCAGCAACCTTGCCCGGACCTCACACAGCTGGGCATCCAAACTTTGCAGTTCCTTTTCTGCCCTCCCTCTCCAAGTCCGATAATCTTCCCGCATGACCCGAAGGTCATGCAATGCCTTTGATTCTCGGGCCCTTGTATCCACCAACTCTTTATCTAGGCTAGCATTCCGAGACTTGGCCCTATCTAAGTCTTCGCGTAGCACGAAGAGACCATTAGCCGTCTGCAAAATGCACTCAGTCAGTGTTCAAGTTTAATGATCAGAAAGGGAACACAAATCGGACTTTACCTGCAGTGCAGCGGTGAACATAGTGTCGAATGCCTCTGCCTGTGTTGCCTTCCTCAGTTTGTCTTGAAATCTGGGCAAGATCGCGAGTTTAAGGATTGTCTCTGATAGACAACTCTTGTATCCAACATTCTCGCTAGGTGGTTGGGGAGCTGAGGGCGGAGTCCTTAAAGTACCTGATGAGGCGGGAACAGGAACATCCACTTCCGTCGATAATGAAGGACCTGGCAAGTCAGCTTTAGCTGCTTCTACATCCCTTGTAGACTCCCAACGCTCTGGGCGGGAGATGGAATGGTCTCTGGAGGCTCCCTCTCGATGGGGTCTCCTATAGGGACCCCCGTCGGAGGACTCATTTCCCCTTCACTATCTTCTACTAAGGTCGCCTCAGGGATAACCGCTGGAGGTTGGACCTGACTATCTGATCCTAATTGACGGGATCTTTTAGGTTCGCCCCCCGCTGGCGCATCACGCTCATTTCTCTCCCTCTTTCGAAGCTTTGATACCAAGAAATCTCGAGAGAACTTCATTGCTACAAAATGACGAACATAGGGTTAGCTAAAAAAGGAAAAAGAAAAAGGAAAAGATAAATTCTTCGAAGCTCACCGGGCGCTGCAGCCAGCGACACCGGCACGAACGCAGCCTCCCGGAGATTATCCTCCGATAGCAACTCCCTACTAGGGGGAATAATTGTAGAAATTAAAGTATTAAATAATTCGCGGTCTCTTTCTTCAATACTCGCGTTCTGGTTTGAGCTAGTATCTGGAATACCCCAATCCACATCTAACCCCTCCAAATGCGCATAAAAAAACCTAGACTTCCACCCTTTGATCTTAGATGGGAGGTTGAGTTTAAGAACCCTTTTAGGTCTTGAGGCAAAACTCCACCACCCATCCCTAACTGGGTTTCGGATTCTATACAGGGACCTAAACAAGGAAAGTCTAGCAGAGGCTCCATGAAAAGAGCAGAGAACTAAAAATGAAAATACAATACGGATGGAATTGGGAGTGAGCTATGCCGGGATAAGGTGGTATCGGTTTAACAAATTTATAAAAAAAGAGTGAAACGGCAGTCGTAGATCACTCTTAAAAAACTCTTCGTATAGAGCGATCTTACCTGGTTGCCCTCGAGTAACCCTATCCTCTGGAAGAGGGACAGAAAGCTGAATGTCATTAGGAACTCCAAATTGAGCCCTAAGATTTCTAAGGTCCTGCGAAGACATGACGGAAGCAACATCCGCTGGTCCAGCCAGTTTAGAGACAACCGCAGGAGGCTCTACCTCATGACCGGCGGACGAGCAAGGAACCCTAAGAGACTGAGGTAATGACCTAGACACGGGTTGAGTGGATTGGGCAGCGGGTTGGTCCCCGTGGATGATTACCCCTCCCAAGGCCTCTCGACGTGCTCGGAGAATCTCCTCTCGGGAGGGCTCTTTCATGGGACCCTTACCTTTTCTATCTACGGAAGGATCCATAAAGAAAAAGGAAGAGGAAGAAGAGAAAGCCAACTAACCTGGGCTTGAGAAGATAAAAAAAACGGAGGAAGATACACGAAATCGAAAACTAAAGGAAGGGGATGATCTTTTTAATATATATATGGATGCCAGACATGACGTTTCGGGCACCGCAAGGACACATGATGGTCCGTCAGTATAGCCGGACAAGTGAAAAGACGTCATCCTCTTAGAGATGCACGCCTCCCCTCCTTTTTCCCCTTTTTCGAAGTATCATTTATCACACGTACTAAACTTTCGAAATTCAAATTTTTCCGCCCTTCTCCCTTGCATGTGCGTGCCACACACGTATACAAGGAAGATGGGCGAGGGGGCATATGATATAGATAATGAACAAAATAGTTAAACTAAATAAATAAAAGGCAACTTGGGCGGCCCAAGTCCTGGGCGGCCCCCAGTCTTGGGCGGCCTCCAGAGTCTAGACGGCCTCCGGTCCTAGGCGGCCCCTAGAGTCTGGACGGCCCCCAGTCCTGGGCGGCCTCCAGAGTCTAGGCGGCCTCCAGTCCTAGGCGGCCCCTAGAATCTGGGCGGCCCCCAGTCCTGGGCGGCCCCAGTCTTGGGCGGCCTCCAGAGTCTAGACGGCCTCCGGTCCTAGGCGGCCCCTAGAGTCTGGACGGCCCCCAGTCCTGGGCGGCCCCCAGTCTTGGGCGGCCTCCAGAGTCTAGACGGCCTCCGGTCCTAGGCGGCCCCTAGAGTCTGGACGGCCCCCAGTCCTGGGCGGCCCCAGTCCTGGGCGGCCTCCAGAGTCTAGGCGGCCTCCGGTCCTAGGCGGCCCCTAGAGTCTGGACGGCCCCCAGTCCTGGGCGGCCCCCAGTCTTGGGCGGCCTTCAGAGTCTAGACGGCCTCCGGTCCTAGGCGGCCCCTAAAGTCTGGATGGCCCCCAGTCCTGGGCGGCCCCCAGTCTTGGGCGGCCTCCAGAGTCTAGGCGACCTCCGGTCCTAGGCGGCCCCTAGAGTCTGGACGGCCCCCAGTCCTGGGCGGCCCCCAGTCCTGGGCGGCCCCCAGTCTTGGGCGGCCTCCAGAGTCTAGACGGCCTCCGGTCCTAGGCGGCCCCTAGAGTCTGGACGGCCCCCAGTCCTGGACGGCCCCCAGTCTTGGGCGGCCTCCAGAGTCTAGACGGCCTCCGGTTCTAGGCGACCCCTAGAGTCTGGACGGCCCCCAGTCCTGGGCGGCCTCCAGAGTCTAGACGGCCTCCGGTCCTGGGCGGCCCCTAGTCCTGGGCGGCCCCCAGTCTTGGGCGGCCTCCAGAGTCTAGACGGCCTCCGGTTCTAGGCGGCCCCCAGAGTCTGGACGGCCCCAGTCCTGGGCGGCCCTCAGAGTCTGGACGGCCCCCCGGTTTAAGAATAATCCCCATGTCAGAACCATTAAACGAGATAAACCGTCATATTCGGAACAGAAATCGAGAAATACTAAACATCATCACGCCTTAAATGGTTCGCATAAGACAAACACCAAAAGGAGACATTGAACCTCTATTTTAGAGCCAGATCCCTTTTCCCTCACTCTGACGTCTCCACTATCCCTGACATTCCCTTGGGATAATCAAGATCATCATGAAAAAGATGTCTTCATGAGCAAGTTTCTTAATATCCTTATTAAGTATTATCACCGAATGACCACGTAATGCAAGATGAACACTTATCCTACACGTGGATTTCTAAAATTAAAACAACAAAAGAAAATAATAATAATAACACGTACAAGAGAAAAAGGATAAAAGGGAGGAAGGAGAAGGGGAGGGTGGCTGCTTCTTCCTTCTAAAAAAGAGATCCTGAAAACCATAAACAAAAAATCTGATGATCCGGCATCAACAGAGATAATTCACGCATCTTGTTATAAATATCAGATCAAAGATTTAATGGCTAAGAATGCTTGAATTTGGTTTTTGTCTTTCTGTTTCTAAATGGCAGGCCCTGAGGGGAGGGAGTCTCTTCAGATTTGTGCGGTAGTTGTAAATCATGTAGCCCCACTGCACTGATCTTATCCTCTCTTGTCTCCTCGAGGCCAGGTCTTGATTCAAACAGGCACAGAGGTACCACCTAACCAAAGTCATGCATTGGCAGTGGACCAGCCCACCCCTAATCATTCAGTCTTCGGCATCCCAAAGGCCAGACTAGATCCTCATGGGTTGCTTCTCTGGGAAGGTAAACACCCCTTCAAAAAACTCCGGATTCCTGAAATCACCATCAACGGAGAAGCTGCTGTTGGTAACCAAAACGGTTCTTGTATACGATTATACCCCTTTAGACTAAGGAATTAATCATGAGAATGAAAGAATAAAGAATAGAAAATAAAAAAATATTTTGATCTTCTAAAAAAAATACAGCTTAGAAGAAACAAGGAAAACACGTTACTTTCTTTTTTTTTTTTTTTTTTCATCCTTCTTTCAAATAAAATTTATGGTTTTTCCTTTCATTTCTTTTCCTCTCTTCCATTCTCCCAATCCGAACAGGTAAGATTTTCTAAAAGAAGATGACAAGATCATGGGGCATTAGGACATCACATGGTAGGTGGTGGTGGTGGTAGGGATGAGCTTGAGCTGAATCGTTCCAAAAACTTAGATTGGACACCAGATCCTGGGGCCTCGTCAAGGGACAGAGTAAGCAGCAGCCCCATTGCTACAAGCGTTCTGGCACGGCCATTTTCCCACGTGACAATCAAAGTCCTCGTAGAAGTTACCAAACCTAGAGGATGTTGGATCTAACACGCACCACGGCGATCTCTACCCGTGGGTGGGTGGCGTTTGCCAAGGTTGACGACTAGACCACTTCCTTAAAATGAATTCACGTCACCAGTTTTATAGATCCTCCAACCGGCTTTACGCATATAACATCACTCCGTCAGTGATTTGAGACATTTAAAGTGACTTCAAAGGTATTTAATTCTCGAAGGACTGTTAATATATATTTATTTTCGTAATCACCTAATGTGACACGCACGCTATAGAATATTAAAAAAACCAAAAAATTAAAGAAGCCGAAAACAAGGAAGTTATAATGATAAGTTTACTAGAATTTAAACTCAAGTTGTTTAAAGGAAGGAAGGAAGAAAACAAAAGGACAAGAATTATAATTTCACTTAAGTTGACTCTCATCTGCCTCTGGATGACGAATTGGACCGACTGAATGAAACTTGAGAAGAAAGAAAAACTGCCATCTCTCCCTCTCGACAGCAAGAGAATTTTGTGTTGCATTGCCAGGGAGAATTTTGGAGCAGTATCATTGAAAGCTATAATGACGTAGTATTCTCAGAAAGCCTCGGAAGGAAGGGTGACAGCTTTCTTTTCGCCTCCTCTCGCCTGTTGGATGGAGTTCCTCATTTCATTTGCTTGGCGGCCAAGCCTCTTATCTTAGCCGCCTCACCTCAAAGAAGATGACGCTAAGGGACCACCTGGTCCTTGCGTGGATCCAACGCACCAATCATCCGGTAGCAATAAACTAGGATCACATGATTCGTAATGGGTGGGTTTGGTCCACCCAATAAATTTGGTAAACAGGCTTTAATCTGAACGTACGTTTGAATCATCATACTTCATTCTTTTAGAGCTGAATCGTGTCATATCTCATATAAGCCGTACCATTGCCTGTTGAACAGGAGGAGGAAGAAAGGAAAAAAAATTAAAGAACAAAGAAAAACCAAATAAAGAGTCCGCCAGCCATTGAAGGGAAAGTAAAGAAGAAAGAGTTGTAGGCACGTGTTTGGAAAGCCAAAAAAAAAATAATATAGAATATCTGAAAGCCAAACGGACGTCTCCGTTTTCCGTTTTCTTATTACCATATGTGATGTATGTATATAATTAAGGTACTACGTACCCAAAAAAAAAAAATTCAAATAAAAGAAACTACTTCACAATTATAATAAGATCAGCTTAAAAGCAATCATCAACTTTGTTACGGTTCGACGAAGCATATCTACTTGTCAACTTGTCTTTCATTTTTTTTTTTCTCAATAAATCAAGATTTTCTTTTAATTTCTTTTACCATAGGTTAGTTTTGATAAATAAATGCAATTTAACTTCGAATATATGCAACCACAAAATTAATACCACGCATCTAATTAGCAGAGTAGAAAAGGATAGCATTGTTATTGGAAAAATTAACAGAGAATCTAAGATTATGAATAATAAAGCATTTGATATTATTGTATATGATTTATAAAGAATTTTTTCCTCTATAACAAGGTTTTGTTTTCTCCACATATACACATAATTATATAATATCTTATATTTACAGGCAGAGAATAAAATGTCCACCTTTTTCATGAGTAATATATGTAATATTATATTATATAGCCATCCATAAAAATATTATAATATAAATAATTATAATATAATATGAAACAAATAGAAATATAACTAATATATTAATTTCTTAAAAGAATATTATAAAGATATATAATAATGTTTTTGGATATTTTTTTAAAAAATTTATTAAATAATGAATATATTTGAAGACAACCTATGCAATGCATGAGATTTTTATTAGTTTATCGATATTATTATTACATCTATGTTCTTAGTCTCTACAACTAGCGTATTTATTTTCATATCTAGTGTATTAGAAGTTCTTTTTTATATACATGTTTAGCAATTGGGGTTTAACCTAATGGTTATATTCTTTCATGAAGCTTCGATATATAAACTGATAAATTTTTGTAATTTCTATAGCAAGGTAAGAATAGATATATATTTGGATAGCCGTCATGTATTCCATTTCAAACATGAATGACTATGCCCCATCTATAATTTATGCTTGTAAAGTATCTAATAAATTATTCTCTATTTTTTTAAGTATATCGATCGCAGCCATCCTTATCTAATATAAGATATATGGTTGCTATCTAAATTAGACAACAATTCTATATAACTAGGCCAAAGAGAATTATGGATGGTCAAGCATATTTTTGTCATTATTGAAAAAAATGAAAAGAAAAGAAAAAAAAATAGATTTACCCTTTGATTGACTTCATTTTATGCATAGTCTTCATCTATTTTGTAGGCTAATCATGTTTAGCATGGTACAAAAAAAAACACTGCATAAAAAAGAAATATAGTGATATGTAAAGAACCATATTCTATCTGTAGAATAATTAAAATAATAATAAATTATGGGATTGGCTTCAGCATATATGTGTCATCGATATACATACCAGTGCAGAATCAAACAGTAGTGGATCGTTCCCAAATGGCAAGCCATTGAACAATAAGATTGGCAAGAAGTTTAATTTGTTTGTATTTAGTTTATCGAAAACCCTCCTTTATAATACAAAATTCACGAGATATATATATCTTTGCAAACCCAACTCGATCCCAGCTTTAATTACTTTAGGTCCTCCTATCATCGTCTAATATTCCTAAGAGTATGCCTTGAAGCTTCTATCGCTTCTGGTAGCTCTCTAGCTAAAGGCTGACCATCCCATTATTTACAGGCACCAGTTGGCCCTTCATGGCATCCAAGGGACCATTGCCTTTCTCACTGCCGGACGCCATGATCCGCTTGCAGGACGGACACATGGTCAGTGTCGCGGCCTTTGGGACCCGGATGTAGAATGGGCACCCCGACTCCATTGCCCTCAGCTCCTCCAGTTCTCTCTTCAGCCTCCGGTTCTCGTTTCTTAGATTTTCACAGCACTTCTTAAGGAATTCACAGTCCACCTCCGTCTGCTTCGATTTAGTCCTGCACGAATGCATATTCCAAATCCATCAATATTCTTCCTCCCTTTAAAAGCCATGGATTTAATCAAACACGTTGCTATACCTTCTTGCATGTATTTCATGTGTAAATTAATATGAACTCATATATAGATTCTAATTGACAGAGGGATGCTACTAAAATCGCCATAAAAAAAAAAAAGTCCATCAATTTTAATTTGCAAATGGTGATCATCCATCTACAATTGTGTGGATGGAGACCAACAATCCTCCTCCCATATTAAAGAGCCACAAGTTATATGCATCAACGGATATTGGATATTAAATTATTACCTAGCTCTTCTGTTTTGGAACCAGACTTCGACTTGACGAGGCCGGAGGTTTAATTGGTCGGCCAGTTCTTGCTTCTGGCTCTGCTGCCAAAGGATCGATCGATTGATTAGCATAAAAACTAATTAATCCAGGCTGCAAGAATTAAATTAAGAAGGCCGGTTGAAATAAATAAAAATTAATTCAGTCACCTGATTGAGGGTGTTGTGCTCTCGAAAGCTGCTCTCGAGCAGCGCCAGCTGTTCTTTGGTCAGCCGAAGCTTCTTCCTCATGCCGCCAGCTTGTTGGTTGTTGCCACCGTCGCTGTTGTCCTTGGTGCTGCTATCCTCCTCTTCGTTGATGTTCTTTGATCTTGGCTTGTTTATATGATGTTCTTCTCTTGTGGATTCTTCTTCCTCCTCTTCTTCTTCTTCTTTCAGGCGAGGTGGAAATAGGATATGGAATTGAACTGGAGGTTTCCGGTCGGAGGTGAAATGCCGACCACCACCCGGGCCAAGGCCAAGGCCAAGGCCAAGGCCAATGTTACACTCGCCTTCTTCTTCCATGTCAAGCTATTTGGTTCGTTCGTTCGTTCGTTCGTTCGTTCGGTGCAAGAGAGGGGCCGGGAAAGGGGTGAGAAGGCCCAGGGGGCTTGTATGTGTGTGTCAAAAAGGTTGATGGGAGACGGTGACAACGAGAGGGCCTTTTATATTGGCGAGTATATCGGGATTAAGGGTGTTTCTACTGGTGAGTTAATATGGGGGATTAAGGGTGTGCGTTGGAATGTGTAATTGAGAGCCTTAAAGAAAGAGAGAGAGAGAGAGATGCATATGGTTGCCGGACATGGAAACAACGCCCCTTGCCTCATTTAAGCCAGCACATAACTTTTGTTGGCAGTTTCCCAGGGATCGATCCATCGTCCTATGAGAAATTCGTAGCAAAATGACAGCACCCTGCCATCACCGCATACGATCTCCCTGCAGCTACGTACGTGGGAATAAATTAATACCGCTTCGGCCCTTCTCTCACACCCAACCCTTTATTTTGTTTCATTTTATTTTTTATAAGGAGCAGTAACAAGCATCCAACCGTTTGATGATTGGGTTCAGCGCACCGGGTGAATCCACATCAGGAACAAAAACTCTTTTAACTTCATAGCTCGAGTTTATTTCTAATTAATGAATCAAATCAACTGGCATGCATTCCTGTGCAAATCCAAAACGCATCAGGCTGATCTCAATATAAATGCTTTATAAAGTTTCAACATGCTAGGCCCTGCTCTAATTTTTGAAGAGGTATTATTGATGTCTTGAGTAAATTAACAATTCTATTAATGAACGATTATGAGTAGATAGATATATATATATATTCTCCAATAACTGAGGCCTTAATTTGAATCCATATACGGTACCTGGGCTGGCTTAACCCGTTTGAATGGCATTCATTCTTCACCTGCTTTGCTCCATTGATCTCCTCCAACTTTCTTCTCCCAAGAAAGAGGATGGAAGAATTTGAAGCGACCCCTGGTGCCAGCGTTCTCATGATTACGAGCAATGAAAGCCCGGTGTTGATGGCAGGGGAGCAGAGGCCGATGCATGCACCCCAACCGTTGACAAGATCATCGTAATTGGGCCCACCCTGCTGCAAGCCCAACCCAGAAGCAACGGACACTCACGCACCACGGCACGCGTCAATGCACCGTGGTCAACACTCCTCGTGCCACCATTAATAGGACCCCACACGCCGAGGTGACGACTCCTCGATCTCTTCCAGCAAGCGTAAAACAATTCCCCAGGCAAATGGCCCAATCGAGATTAATTGGCTCCTAAGTATATATATATATATATATGTATGCTAACTAATGAGTGCTTCTTTATAGCTATAATTATCGTACTAATTACTAGTTAAGAAGGGAGGAAAATTTGGCATAGTGCGTAGAATGTGGGAAAGATGATTTTGGAAAATGAGAGATGATGCAGGTCTGACCGTGGAAGGTTGACCAAAGTTTTCAGCACCTCAACTTAGTCAGCCAGGTTGTTTGACTCTTGGAGAGGAAGAAGGATTCAGATGGTTCGCACTTTTATGCCCTTAACTTGCTTCGAAGATAAGCCATGCATGCTATCCCTAGTGCAATGCAATGATAATGATATTGTATGTATGATGTACCTATAAACTCCATGGATCTTGCAATTGAGAGAGAAATTGCACACTAACAATTTTAGTATTTAAAAAATATTTTTAAAAAATTAAATTTTATTTATTTTAATTTTATTATATAAATTTGTAAAAATTAATAAAATAATCAATATGTCATCCTACCAATCGATTCATATGCTCACGATATGATAGCATCACAATTTTTCTGAACATGTCAACTATCTCATCAACCTAGCTATGTTCAAATCATGAAAGAATATTACAATATGTTTAAATTATAAAAAATTAAATTATAATAATTAAAAGTTTAATAAATAAAATAAATTTTGAACGACGATTTGAAAGGAGAAAGGCCTATTTTACAAGGAAAAAAAAAAAAAAAAACAAGGGCAAGAAGTATCATTGGGTTACCTCACTGTGCTGTTGCATTAATTTCAAGCCTTGTCACAATTTCTGAAACACCGAAGCATCCATGATATAATGCGTCAGTTTTTGTAATTAATATTGTCACTGGATGAAAGCTTTTAAATGCAAGGATATTAGACCAACTGTCATTTTAAGTCATTAAACGGTGCCTGATCTATAATGCTTACAAACAAACGCAAAGTTGCATGAATAAAAAATGCCCCAGTGTCGTGTGAAGAAAAGACTTGCGTCTCTTCCCCTCCCTCCAAATCATGAAGACTTACAGCCAGTCTAAAGTAATTTAAGACTTGGCAACAGCGCGCCCCACCAAAACAAAATAAAAACATATGCTTCCACCACTATAATTACGATGTCAACAACAATATAATTTTTATCACAACAAAATAATATATGTAATGATAAAAAAAATTATTTCTAAAAAATATGTAGATTTATTAATGTAACACTTTTTGACAAAATGTAAAGATTTTTAATGAAAGCTTTTTTTTTTCTTTGGTCGCTAAACATTTATGTTGTTATGGTGTGCAAAGATATCAGTACTTCTTCTCTTTTCTTTCTTTGTCAAAGGATGATTCACGCTTGCCTTTTCCAAATAATCCTACGAAAATATTGATGTGGACTTGAAATTTAGACTTTTGGATCATAATTCTTGATAGGCGGCGAAGTAATCCAATATTCTACGGTATATTTTGGCAACTAGGCGCCCATTGAGCCGATACCAGACAACTCAACCACGTTGGGTTCCCATGGTCTTTCTTCTATTCAGCCCTCTTGAATTATACGTCACTCAAATATATAAAACCTTATGCGTCGCGTTATATGCAACATTTAGCTGTTCGATTTATCTGACACCTCCTCACAAAAAATTAAAACCGACCCCCCGCAGCCAAGCCACTTATTGGGTCATCTACGGTCCCTTGGGCCCCGTGCTGGGCCGGGCCATTACGAGACCCACTCGACCAGCAACCCAGCCTAATTGATGCTGCCGTCAGCTATTTTTTTAAAAAAAAGCTCCTTATGCACCGCGCACGATGATTAGCTGCGCATATCATATATATATTAAAAAATATTTTTATTCTTTTTTGCACTGCATACACAGCCACACATGCGCATAATGCAGAAGAATTTTTTTTTTAAAAAATATTTTTGTTTTTTATCTATAGGCCCAAAACTATTCATGCATGTTTTGCTTGAGCCACTCATGTCGGCATGGCCTGTGGGCCAAGTGCACCATATTATCCAGGCCCAACACGAGTTGGTTGGTAAAGAATGAGACTTCTAAATTGCATCAACTTATCTTACCAGGAGAATCAAGTAATTGGAGTGACTATGTAATACCCAAAAATAGTCCCACATCGGATGTTAAAGATATTTGTCATATGCTTATAGCTCAAGTTCACCTATTATGTAAGAATTTCTTGGGAATCCTATAAGATCAATGCTAACGGTTAATTGCACAAGTAAGTGAGCTTGGGGCATTACAAATGATATCAGAGCCAATCCAAATGTACAAAAGTTGATGGGCATAAGAAAAGGGCTACCATGAAATAGTGTAATACCCCAAGAATAGTATCACATTGGATAGAAAATATATGTATTATGTGTTATGTGTTTATAGCTCAAGTTCATCTACTATCCATTAATTTTTACTTAATTTTTTGAATCACATGATTTTGGTCCGTTAACGAATTAACTGGACTAATAGATGAGTTTGGGGCATTACAGGGTACTATAGAGGAAAATCAGTGAATTAATGAGATATGCTATATTATGAATTATGATTCATGCTTTAGATGTTCTCAGCACGTTCTTTGGTTGATCCATTTGGGTGAACTCTTCTAGAAAATTTACTGCTGCTACTATGTAAGTATGATGTATCCTTTGCTTTGGCCAAGCCATTTCTCTTTCCTCACCCATGGACATAAAGAAAGGGACATTTCTACATTGTGTCATCGTTTCTTAGTTACCTTATCGAGAAAAGTCTTTCTACATTACCTCCAATGCAGAATGATCTGCATTGAACACAGTGATTTATCTATGCACGGGCTCGCACTGAAGAACCCACCCATAAGTTTTGCCCATGAGTCTCACATCGCTCACATGCGTATTCACCACTACGTACATAGATAAGTGCTTGCACAGTGATAACTGTTGGCTAAAGACATGAATGATGAACAATCAATAAGTGCCTTCCCCCCCACTAGGAACATCACACCTAAATAGGGGTTCACTTTCTTTTAGGGTTGTCCGAGACTTAATGTCATTCTAGCATTTTCTTTGACAATGTGGGGATAAAGACTCAACTCAATTCAACTAAGCTAAGCCCTCCACTCTACTTTATTCATAACTAAATCAGCACTCAAATTATAAATAGTTATATTTTTTATATTAGTTTAGGTCTATCTTTACTTCTATCAGTACCATAGACAATGTGAGGATAAAGACAAAAAGAAGAATTTATCAAGGACAATTATTTTCAATAGGGAATTGACTCCAACATTGGCATAAGGAGTGAAGTTATTACTGGTCATAACTCATGACTTACAGGTGCCCTTTAGCAAATGACTAAGAATTTGAAAAAAAGGAGGTAGAGATAGAGATGAAGATAAGGATAAGAGAGGCTTGAACATGATTGAATCGCTATCCTCAAACATCTGAAATGCTTTTTGAGCCAACCACAAATATGTTTGCAGAATTTTAAGAAGCCTTGATCAGGGGTGCATAAAAGCATTAATAAACCCTTGATCGTAGGCAATATTTAAAGATTTTTTGGAATGCTTTTAAAAATTGAGCGCTACGGTCTGGGATGTGTCGATTCATTGGAGCGCCGCGATGCTTCGTAATAATTTTTTCCATTGTGAGAATCGCTGTAAGAGAGTTCGCAACTCTCATCCAAAATATGTACGCTTAGTTTAATGTGAACAAAACCCAACAATCCCCCACTTGGTCACATTGGACCAAGTACAATCCAAAATAGGCTAAAGAAGTGTTAATACAATTAGGTATCTTTCGATTTGAACCTAACCTTAGTGAAAGCATCATAAAGTCTTAACGAGATCGCCGGTAGCATGGAAGCTTTGAACCGTTATCCCTTGTATCAAGATCGATGACACTCCACACAAACTTTTTAGAGTTCTTTGCCTACACCACTCACTCAGCACAATTTATGGCCATGTGCTTATTCTGTTTCATGAACCTTTTCATGAAAGAAACTTCAACTCTCACTTGAGATGACACCATCTCAAGGTTCACATAGGTAAAGTTCTTTCAGTATCTCCATTACAACAGATACTTATCCACAAACTGAACTTCATTAAGAGTTTAAAAGCTCAACCCTCCAACTTGTAACAGTCAGCACTATACACTAAGTGCAGCTATAATTCACTTATCCATGACTTGTTGTTATCCATTGAACCTAAGACTAGTCATTTCCTAGTATTAGGTTAGGTTGACATCATTGATAGACTTTTACTTAAGGAGTTTTAGACCCATCCCTTTGGAAGTCGTCTTCACTAAATCTCTTGTAAGAGGTTTAGTAAGTGAATCAGCTAGATTATAGCTTGATCACACAAAAGTGAGAGAAATTATTTCATCCTTGATTAATTTCCTTACATACTCATGTCTTAAACTAATGTGTCTAGACTTTCCATTGTACACTTCGCTGTACGCTCTGGCTAAAGTGACTTGGCTATCACAATGTATCGATATAGTTGAAATATTCTCACAAGCCAATAGAATTTCCAATAGAAGATCCTTTAACCACTTAGCCTTATGTCCTGCTAAAGCTAGAGCCACAAACTCTGACTTCATTGTTGAGTGTGTAATGTAAGTTTGTTTCTTGAATTTTTAAGATATTGCACCACCTGCTAGTGTAAACACCCAACAAGTGATAGATTTACTATCTTCCACACTCGATATCCAACTTGCATCGGTATATCCTTCCAATACAGCAAAAAATTTAGAGTATTGTAGGCCTAGCCTTTTGGTTTTCAAAAGATAACCAAAGACTCTACCAATAGCCTTACAATGCTCTACGCTCGGGTTGCTAGTAAACCTACTCAGCTTACTGACTACAAATGCTACATCGGGTCTAGTGCATTGCATCAAATACATTAGACAACCAATAGCACTTGCATGCTCAAGTTGAGCCATGGATCATCCACTCACTACAAGAAAATACTGAAATAGCGATGCAAATTTAGCGACGCAATGATGCGTCGTTAAATTGCAACCACTTTGCGACGCCTCCATGACAACAAAACATTGCGACGCAATTAGCGACGCATTAGCGACTCAATAAACCAGAAAATAAAAAAAATTATTTTTTTTATTTAGCAATGCAAATAATGCATCGCAATATTTTTAAATTAATTTTTTATAAAATATAAATATGGGAAAAAAATATTACGATGCAACTCAGTGCATCGCAATGTTTTTAAAAAAATTAATTATATTAAATAGTGATGCATTAGCGATGCAATAAACCATAAAATTAGAAAAATTATTTTTAATTTAGCGACGCACCAATTGCATCGCAAATAATTTAAATAAAATTAATTTTTATAAAATATAAATATGAGAAAAAAATATTGCAACGCAACTCAGTGCATCGCAATATTTTTAAAAAAATTAAATATGTTAAATAGCGACGCATTAGCGATGCAATAAATTAGAAAATTAAAAAAATTATTTTTAATTTAGCAACGCACTAACTGCATTGTAATTATTTTAAATAAAATTAAATTTTATAAAATATAATTATGAAATAAAAAAATTACGATGCAACCCTATACATCGCAATGTTTTTTAAAAAATTAATTATGTTAAATAGCGACGTATTAGCGATGCAATAAACCAGAAAATTAAAGAAATTATTTTTAATTTAGCGATGCACTAGTTGCATTGCAATTATTTTAAATAAAATTAATTTTTATAAAATATAATTATGAAATAAAAAAATTACGATGCAAACCTGTGCGTCGCAATGTTTTTTAAAAAATTAATTATGTTAAATAGCAATGCAATAGTGACGCAATAAAATAGTAAATTAATAAAAATAATTTTTTATTTAGCGACGCAAGTATTACGTCGTAATGTTTTTTTTAAAAAATAAATTTTATAAAAATATTAAAAAGAATTATGAAATAAAAATATTACGACGCACATCTGTGAATCACAATATTTTAAAAATATTGTTTAAGGAAATCTGAATATTCTTTTTAATATATATATATATGTGTGTGTGTTAAACTCTAATCATATGAGAACTGGAGCGAGATAAGATACAAGAAGAACGAAAGTTAAATGACTAGCATCTAAAGAAAGACTTCGATCCAAACAGATAAACAGGGGCCAAAAAGAACAAAGAAATGATCCAAAACGGGGGGTAAAAAAAGCCCTAGAAAGGTAGACAACAAACCTTTGGAAACCGCGTCTAAGACAAACTCCAAAACCCTAGTATCCTTAGCTCTGATTGATCACTCAGGAGCGGCAACACGAAAAAGACGAAACACGCCGACAACAGGAAAGATCTCTCTCTGGAAACCCTAGGAAAAGCTTGTCGTCGCCCCCTTACGTGGATGAGATGGAGGTAGAGGGATCGGTTTCCCGAGAAACCCTAGTATTAGGCTTTTGGGGAACGAGGAAAAGAAGCCCTCCTCCACGGCGAGCTCTCGGCGTCTCTCCCCTCGCTCTCTTCGCGACTCACACTCCCCCCCACCCTTTTAAAGTTTCCCAAACGGGACTATGAGCAGCCAAGCACCATCTAGAAGCGAAGCGGAAGGGCCGCGGCACTGTGCCCGTGAAACTATCTTGGTCTACTGGCTTCGATCGATCGCAACCGTCGGATCATCGCCGATCGAATCGATCACAATGGTCCGAGATCGGTCGTAGCCGACCGGGATCGATCATGGCTTCGATCGATCACAACCGTCGGGTCGACGCCGATCGGATCGATCGCAACGGTCCGAGATCGGTCGTCGCCGATCGGAATCGATCATGGCTTTGATCGATCGCAACCATCGGATCGTCGCCGATCGGATCGATCGCGATGGTCCAAAATCGATCATCGTCGATCGGGATCGATCATGGCTTCGATCGATCGCAACCGTCGGATCGTCGCCAATCGGATCGATCGCAATGGTCTGAGATCGATCGTCGCCGACCAGGATCGATCATGGCTTCGATCGATCGCAACCGTCGGATCGTCGCCGATCGGATCCATCGCGATGATCCGAGATCTTTCCTCTTATTTCCTTCTCTTTCAAGAACACAAATCTTTCCGTTTTCTCTCTTGTTACTCCCTCTTTCAAGAATGCTAATCATCATCCTCCTCCTCCTCCAAGCCTCTTGAACCCTAACCTTAACGCTAATTACTCTTCGTTATTTCCGGTTGTGTCTTGTTTGCTGTTCATTCTCTTGAAGAGCCATCATGGACAAAACAAACTGAAAGAGGAAGCACAGCGAGAACCAAGACGACGATCCTCTCGCCCTCTGCCTCTCTCCTCCCAATTGCCGCAGCCTTACACTTCCAAACACCAGGTTCCCTTCCCTTCCGTCCCCTCCCCCACCGCCGCCGCCACTGCCGCCAGAACCGTAACACCTCTCCTCTCCTCCCCCTGCCCAGCAGCCGAGATCGATCGTCCCCGACTGGGATCGATCATAGCTTTGATCGATCGCAACCATCAGATCATCGCCAATCGGATCGATCACGACGGTCCAAGATTGGTTGTCACCGATCGGGATCGATCATGGCTTCGATCGATCGCAACCGTCGGATTGTCGCCGACTGGGATCGATCATGGCTTCGATCGATCACAACCGTTGGATCATCTCCGATCAGATTGATCGCAACGGTCCGAGATCGATCATCGCCAATCGAGATCGATCATGGCTTCGATCGATTGCAACCATCGGATTTTCGCCGATCGAATCGATCGCAACAGTCCGAGATCGATCATCGCCGACCGGGATCGATCATGGCTTTGATCGATCGCGACCGTCGGATCGTCACCGATCAGATCGATCGCAACGGTCCGAGATCCATCATCGCCGACTGGGATTGATCATGGCTTTAATCGATCGCAACCGTCAGATCGTCGCCGATCGGATCGATTGTGACGGTCCGAGATCGGTCGTCGCCGACCGGGATCGATCGTGGCTTCGATCGATCGCAACTGTCGGATCATCGCCGATCGGATCGATCACGACGGTCCAAGATCGGTCGTCCCCGACCGGGATCGATCATGGCTTCAATCGATCGTAACCGTTAGATCATCGCCGATCGGATCGATCGCGACGGTCCAAGATCGGCCATTTCCGACCGGGATCGATCATGGCATCGATCGATTGCAACCGTTGGATCGTCGCCGATCGGATCGATCGCGATGGTCCAAGATCGATCGTCGCCGACCGGGATCGATCAAGGCTTCAATCGATCGCAACCGTCGGATCATCGCCGATCAGATCAATCACGATGGTCCGAGATCCATCGTTGCCGACCGGGATCGATCATAGCTTCGATCGATCACAACCATCGGATCGTCGCCGATCGGATCGATCGCGACGGTCCGAGATCGGTCGTTGCCGATCGGGATCGATCATGGCTTCGATCGATCACAACCGTCGGATCATTGCCGATCGGATCGATCGCGACGGTCCAAGATCAGTCATCCCCGATCGGGATCGATCATGGCTTTGATCGATCACAACCGTCAGATCGTCATCGATCGGATCAATCGTGACGGTCCGAGATCGGTCGTCCCCAATCGGGATCGATCATGGTATCGATCGATCACAACCATTGGATCGTCGCCGATCGGATTGATCACGATGGTTCGAGATCGGTCGTCGCCGATCGGGATCGATCATGGCTTTGATCGATCGCAACCGTTGGATCGTCGCCGATCGGATCGATCGCGACGGTCCGAGATCGATCGTCCCCGACCGGGATCGATCATGGCATCGATCGATCGCAACTGTTGGATCGTCGCCGATCAGATTGATCACGACGGTCCGAGATCGGTCGTCACCGATCGGGATCGATCATGGCTTTAATCGATCGCAACCATCGGATTGTCGCCGATCGGATCGATCGTGACGGTCCAAGATTGAACGTCGCTGACCGGGATCGATCATGGCTTCGATCGATCGCAACCGTCGGATCGTAGCCAATCGGATCGATCGCAACGGTCCGAGATCGGTTGTCGCCGACCGGGATCAATTATGGCTTCGATCGATCGCAACCGTCGGATCGTCGCCGATCGGATCCATCGCGATGGTCCGAGATCTTTCCTCTTATTTCCTTCTCTTTCAATAACACAAATCTTTCTGTTTTCTCTCTTGTTACTCCCTCTTTCAAGAACGCTAATCATCATCCTCCTCCTCCTCCAAGCCTCTTGAACCATAACCTTAACGCTAATTACTCTTCGTTATTTCCGGTTGTGTCTTGTTTGCTGTTCATTCTCTTGAAGAGCCATCATGGACAAAACAAACCGAAAGAGGAAGCACAGCGAGAACCAAGACGACGATCCTCTCGCCCTCTGCCTCTCTCCTCCCAATTGCCACAACCTTACACTTCCAAACACCAGGTTCCCTTCCCTTCCGTCCCCTCCCCCACCACCACCGCCACTGCCGCCACAACCGCAACACCTCTCCTCTCCTCCCCCTGCCTAGCAGCCGAGATCGGTCATCCCCGACTGGGATCGATCATAGCTTTGATCAATCGCAACCGTCGGATCATCGCCGATCGGATCGATCGCGACGGTCCGAGATCGGTCATCGCCGACCGGGATTAATCATAGCTTCGATCGATCGCAACCGTCGGATCATCGCCGATCAGATCCATCGCGAAGGTCCGAGATCTTTCCTCTTATATATATTTCCTTCTCTTTCAAGAACACAAATCTTTCCACCTCTTATTCTCCCCGCTTCACCTCCGGCCCCTTCGCCGCCGCCGCCCCCCCGTCGTTAGTACCGCCAGTCCACCAGCTTCGCGCCATAGCAACCGCTCCCAAGGTCCCTGCCGCGCCGACAAATCCAATACCATCGTTCCTCCTTTCCCATGGGCAACCGACCGCCGCGCCACTGTCCACTCCCTCGTCGACCTTCACTCCCTAAACATCACAGAGATCAACGGCGAAGTTTAGTGCAGGCGCTGTGACACTCGCCGGGTCATCAGATACAATCTTACGACCAAGTTCGCCGAGGTGGCCGAGTTCGTCGTGGCGACAAAGCAAGATATGCATGACCGTGCGTCGAACGCGTGGATGAACCCGCAAAATTTTAAAAATACTAAAATTGCGACGCATATATTGCGTCGCAATGATTTTTAGAAAAAAAATGTTGCAAAAAATTTCAAAATAAAATATTTGCGACACAATATTTGTGTCGCAATTATTTTAAAAATATAATTTTATCAGTTATAATTATTTAAAAAATATTGCGATGCATTAGCGATGCATTTTTTAGAAAATAAAAATAATTTTTCTAAAGAAAACAAGTTTAATATTGCGACGCAAATATTACATCACAAATTAAATTAAAAAATAAAAGTAATAAAAAAATTTAAAATAAAAATTGCAACGTAATATATGCATCGCAATTATTTTTAGAAAATATAATTTTTATCAAATATAATTATTTAAAAAATATTGCGACGCATTAGCGATGTAATTTTCTAGAAAATAAAAATAGTTTTCCGAGAGAAAATAATTTTTAATATTGCGACGCATATATTGCGTCGCAATGTTTTTTTAAAAATAAATGTAATAAAAAAAATTAAAAAAAAACATTGCGACGCAATATATGCGTCGCAATTATTTTTAGAAAATATAATTTTTGTCAGTTATAATTAAAAAAAAATATTGCGACGCATTAGCAACGTAATTTTCTAGAAAATAAAAATAGTTTTCCCAGATAAAATAATTTTTAATATTACGACGCATATATTGCGTCGCAATGTTTTTTAGAAAAATAAATGTAATAAAAAAATTTTAAAAAAACATTGCGACGCAATATATGCATCGCAATTATTTTTAAAAAATAGAATTTTTATCAGCTATAATTATTAAAAAAATATTGCGATGCATTAGCGACGCAATTTCCTAGAAAATAAAAATAGTTTTCCTAGAGAAAATAATTTTTAATATTGCGATGCATATATTGTGTCGCAATGTTTTTTAGAAAAATAAATGTAATAAAAAAAATTTTAAAAAAAATTGTGATGCAATATATGCGTTGCAATTATTTTCAAAAATATAATTTTTATCAGTTATAATTATTAAAAAAATATTGCGACGCATTAGCGATGCAATTTTCTAGAAAATAAAAATAATTTTTCTGCCGAACATTGGTGCCAAATTAGCAAGTCATTAGCGACGCAATTAGTTACGTCACTAAGTTTTGCATAAAATAATAAAAAGGCCAAATTAGCGATGGATTAGCAATGCGTTGTTGCGTTGCTAATCCATAATAAATTTAAAAAAATAGCGAGTGATTAGCGACGCAAATTTGCGTCGCTAATCACTACTATATAATCTTGTCGAGCCGGCCCCCCCCACTTCTCTTCTTCTTCCTCTTCTTACCCTAACCGCCGTCGTCCGCTCCTCCGGCTCCCCATCCTCTCCCTCAGCGGCAGCTCCCCCCACTCCGGCGGCGTCCCCTCTCGACCAAGGTAAGCCCCCCCTCCTCCTCAATTTTTTTATAAAAAAATTAGGTTCTGGCCACGGTGGCCAGGCCACCAAAAAAAAAATTAACAGCAAGGGGGGGTTTTCCCACCCTCCCTTGGTCTTCACCGGCCACGGCCGCTGCCGTGGCCATCTTCTCCGGCCACGGTCACTGCTGTGGCCAGCCGTGGCCTGGCCACGGTGGCCAGGCCACCAAAAAAAATTAATAGCTACGGAGGGTTTTCCCCACCCCCCTTCATCTTCTCCGGCCACGGCCGCGGCCATGGCCGTCTTCTCCAGCCACGACCGCTGCCGTGGCCGGCCGTGGCCTGGCCACGGTGGCCAGGCCACAAAAAAAAAGTATAACAGGGGGGAACCCCCCTTGGTCTTCTCCGGCCACGGCCGCTGCCGTGGCCGGCCATGGCCTGGCCACGGTGGCAGGCCACCAAAAAAAAAGTATAACAGGGGGGGAGGGTTTCCCCACCCCCTTCGTCTTCTCCGGCCATGGTCTCCGGTAGCGGCCGCTGCCGTGGCCGGCCGTGGCCTGGCCACGGTGGTCAGGCCAAAAAAAAATTAACAGGGGGTTTTCCCCACAACACCCCCCCTTCTTCTTCTCCGGCCATGGCCACGGTGGCCAGGCCACCAAAAAAAAATAAAAGGGGGGGTTTTCTCCACCCTGTTAATTTATGTCACACAATAGTGATACTAATGATACTTGCTTAGATAGGACTAATTCAAACGGTCACACAATAGTATTACTATATATATATATATATATATATATATATATATATATGGTGAATGATCACTCTAATAAATTAATTAATTTATGTCATTAGTCGTAACTCTTTGGATAGACTGATTTAGCTCATCAATCATGACTCTTTAAATAAACTGATTTAGCTCATAAATCATAGCTATTTAGGTCAATTAATTTAGCTTATCAATTTTAACTTTTCAAGTAAGCTGATTCTAGACCATTAACCTTAGCTCTTTAGATCATCAATCAAAACTCTTTAGATAGGTCGAGCTGAATTAGCTTAGCTATTTAGGTCAACTAATTTAGCTCATTAACCATAACTCTTTAGATTAGCTAATTTCAAAATAGCAATCGTAGCTTTTATTTCTTTATAGCTGTTTATGCAATAATATTTGTGCATTTGTAGTTATTTATAATTGTTATGTCTTGATTATTTATATTCTGCTTCAAATTGAATGATGCATTAAATTATGTAATGCTAGAATGAAAGTCTTGTAGTTTTATTTAATTTTCAGCAACAAATTAGTAGTTTCAATGATTTATATTTTAGTCTTCACAAACATTTATATTCGACATAATAATCTTAAGAAGTCAGTGACTATATATAGAACACTATTCCTATATATGTATAATTGATAAGAATTTATGAATAACAAGCATAAGTTCGATTGTCTTCGGATTTCCATATTATTAATCACAGCACTATAACCTTTAGACCCGTTTGAGAATTTGTAAGACTTAGTGTTGCAAATTCTCAAATTGTCTTGGTGGACAGTTTGAGAATATTTTTTGCGATATGTTAGTCTGCTATTAATCATCGTTGGTTGAGATTATGGTTTGTATTTGCTCATACATTCTCCTAGTGTGGCATATATGCCACACATTTAGGAGAACATATGGGGAAATGTTGCTGAAATTTTAATGTAACCGATCGATGATAATTAATAGCAGAATAAAATATCACAAAAAATATTCTTGAATGGGATAGGGCCTTACCTTTTAGACATGGAGTGAAGGTGGAATTAATTTAGGACACTTGAATGCTTGTGAAGTCTCATGATTGAACAGGACCGCCTTGCGGCCCGACCCGAACTCAAGCCCTAGCATTAGCCTGGCATGAACCTGTGCCTCAGTCCTTACTAGCACGCCAAGGATCGTAGCCGTGGCCTGGCCTTACAGGGTAGGAACCTTAGTTGTGTAAAAGAAAATTGGTTTAGTTATAAATGATTTAAATGGTTGTTATTAACCTTAGTTGTGTAAAGAAATAATTTAGTTATATTAAGTAATGCTAATATAGTTTTATAATGTGGTTTCCTTTAATGGTTTACCAGAAATTGTATAAGTCGGTCAAAAATGAGCGGGGCTCGCTCGTGGATGTATGCAAGGATAAAAGATGGCTTGCTTAATCTAGATTTTCTGAATGGATTGGAAGAATTTATCGCATTTGCATGTAGCCAACCTAAATGGATGGATGGGCCTAGGATTAGGTGCCCATGTAACTATCACAGGTGTCAGAATAAAGCCTACAGAGATGTTGAAACTGTTAAGGTGCATCTGTGTAATAAAGGGTTTGTTCCTGATTATGATGTTTGGTACTGTCATGGTGAACCAGAGGAAATTCCAGCAGTTGTTACAAGCCAACAAGTGTCAATTCCCATAGATGAACCATTTGTGAATTTAAACACATATGAAGAAATGGTGATGAATCGAGTAATGAATTCAATCAGAATACATTTATGGAAGAACCAAATCCAGATGCACAGCAATTTTATGATATGTTGTGTGCTGCAAATCAAAAATTGTATCCTGGTTGTGAGGGTCATTCCCAGTTGTCTACGACTGCTCGGTTGTTGAATATTAAGGCAGAACATCGATTATCAGAAGAGGCATTCAATTCTGTAGCTAGGTTAATCAAGGAAATTTTGCCAAATGATAATGTTGTAGCAGACAGTTTTTACTCAACGAATAAGTTGTTGCGTGGGCTTGGGCTCCCAGTTAATAAGATTGATTGTTGCTTGAACAATTGCATGATATATTGGGGTGAAGACTCAGAGCTGCGATGGTGTAAGATTTGTGGGCAATCGAGGTACAAAAATGGTGAAGAGGGAGCTAGTACAAGTAGGAGGAAAAGTGTGCCTTACAAGAGGATGCGTTACTTTCCTCTTACTCCACGCCTGCAGAGATATACAGATCTGAGGCTACAGCTGCTGATATGAGATGGCATGCCGAACATGAATCTAAAGAGGATGAAATGCGGCATCCGTCAGATTCAAAAGCTTGGAAGCATTTCAATGAAAATCATCCTGATTTCGCTGAAGATATAAGGAATGTGAGATTAGGTCTTTGTATCGATGGCTTCCAACCATTTGGTCAAGCGGGCCAACAGTATTCATGTTGGCCTGTGATACTGACTGTATATAACCTTCCTCATGGAAGTGCATGAAAGATTCTGTAATGTTTTTGACAGTTTTGGTTTCAGGACCATCAAATCCAAAGGAAAAGATTGATGTCTTCCTGCAACCATTGGTGGCCGAATTGAAAATGTTGTGGGAAACAGGAGTCCTAGCCTACGACATTTCTATGAAACAGAATTTCATCATGAGAGCTGCTTTGATGTGGACAATAAGTGACTTCCCGGCATATGCAATGTTGTCTTGTTGGAGCACTGCTGGACGTCTGGCATGCCCCCATTGCATGTATGATTCGGATGCATTTACATTGTAGAAGAGTGGTAAGCAGTCATGGTTTGATAATCATAGGAAGTTCTTGCCTCCAAATCATCCTTACAGGCATAACTTGACGCCTTTCGGAAGAACAAAGCAGTCACAAAATTCGCCAAACCGGTTAGGTCCGGCACGGATATATTTGATACTATAGAGCATTTGGGGTTGAGGTATGCTTGAGAACCCGATGCAGATAGAATAAATGGCCGTATATGCAAAGAACATAACTGGAAGAAGAGGAGTATATTTTGGGATTTGCCGTATTGGAGCACAAATCTCATCCGGCACAACTTGGATGTTATGCATATCGAGAAAAATTTCTTTGATAACATATTTAACACGGTGCTAAACATCCCGGGAAAAACCAAAGACTGCAAAGTCAAAAGAAGAACTTAATCAGTATTGCAGAAGAGGTGATTTGAGGAGGAGTGCCGATGGAACCTATCCTAAAGCATGTTACACTCTTGACAGAAATTCACGAGAAGTTTTATGTGACTGGCTTAGAGGGTTAAAATTTCCAGATGGTTATGCCTCAAATATCGGTAGGTGTGTGGACATGCATAAGCTCAAGTTGTTCGGCATGAAGAGTCACGACTGCCATATTTTCATGCAACGGTTATTGCCTATAGCTTTTCGTGAGTTGCTTCCGCAACATGTCTGGAAGGCATTGACGGAGCTCAGCTTGTTCTTCAAGGAGTTATCTACCGCAGTCATTACTTCTGCATCCATGGCAAGGCTTGAGGAGAAAATTTCAATTATTTTATGCAAGCTGGAGCGAATATTTCCTCACAGTTTTTTTGACTCAATGGAGCATTTACCGGTTCACTTGCCATACGAAGCGAGCATAGCTGGTCCCATGCAGTATCGCTGGATGTATCCTTTCGAGAGGTAAATATATACATCATTAAGACATGTTGATATTTCAAATATAATTTCATTGCGAGAAAATTGGTTAATTTTTGTCTCAACTTTACATATAGGTACCTTAAGAAGTTAAAAAATAATGTGCGTAATAAGGCAAGGGTTGAAGGTTCTATATGCAATGCACACTTGGTCAAAGAAGTTTCAGCTTTTGCCTCGCATTACTTTGAGGGTCACGTCCACACGAGGAGCCAAAATCTTGGTCGTAACAATGACGTATGTGTGGACGAAGGAGAACCTAATGACGGTAGAATATCAATTTTTAAAGGTATCGGTCATTCATTTGGAGGGTAGAAGTCAAGAAATCTTAGCGATATGGAGTATAATGCAGCACATTATTATCCTAATGAACTGTAGAGAAGTCGATCCATATATTGAGTAAGTGTATACTTCAATGCTTAATTGGAACTTCTAATTTAAATTACAATATATCACAATATTTAATTGCTAACATAAGTTTTAATCCTTATCATCCCATAAGGATGTATTGTGATAGACAATGACAGATAAATCCCGACATCAGTCAAGTTGCAATTGGGCAGAAGTTAGAAACGGAGTTCGCTTACTGGTTTTATGAATTTGTGAGTAGTATCACTCAATCAATTTCAATAATGGCTTTTATTTTTCAAATTGGTTGTGAATAGCTTATTAATTTATAGGTAAACAGTCCATGGTCCACAACCGATAATATTTTCATTAAATGTCTATCGCAATGGCCATTGAAGACCGTAACAACCTCTACTGGCTATTTTGTTAATGGGTACAAATTTCAGATTGAATAATTAGCAGCTTCAAAAGGCACGCAGAACTGGGGCGTGTGTGTTAAAGGAGAAAGTGTTGGAGCAAATATGCAGGATTATTACGGAAAGTTAGTAGAGGTGGTTGAAGTTGAATATCCCGGTTGGCCTATGAAACAAACCGTATTGTTTCGTTGCGATTGGTTCGATCCGACAGTTCCTGTGGGCAAAAGGGTTCATAATGACTACAATTTGGTTGAAGTGAACTATCGATGAAGATTGCAGAAATATGACCCATTCATCCTTGCATCCCAAGCTCAGCAAGTGTTTTACTGCGGATATCTAAGTTTGTGCAATGACAAGCGAGATTGGTGGGCTGTTTCTAAAATTGTCCCACGTTCAACAATCGTATTAGAGGAGAGTTCATCAAGTCAATCAGCCGAGTGCCCTGCATTTCAAGAGGATAAGATGGAAATGCATGCAATTGAGGACGATACAAGGGCTTCTGAAACATCACTTAGAGATCCAAATGGTGATGTCCAAGAAATTGCGGATGCAAGTGTTCAGTTTCCTTCCGATGATAATGAAACTGAATCGCAGTCCGATATGACATTAGATGTTGAACCAACATTTCACGAAACAAATGACACCGATTAAACAAAGAGGTTTTTTAAATTCAACTTTATTTTATAAGTGTTAAATTTTTACATAGTCAATCATTAATCGTAATTTAATCGCATGAATCTTTAGTATTTTCAGTATGATGGGCAGAGGTAGATCTACCGACGACATACGGAGTGAGCAGGAACGTAGCCCTGCTGCATCAAATCACACGAGCTTTGGAGATAGAGAGTTCGGATCTCCATACATCACACAGCCTTCGGGTGATCCTGCATTGGTATTACCATCCATCCGATCGGCACATACCTCCGAGAGTTCTTCCACCATCGGCCGCACCGTACTTCGACTGGATGCTCATGGGCTGTAAGTATATACTAATTAAAAATATATATTTATATTTTTAAGTCAATTACTTATAAACATGTATTTTTTTTAACAGATTTATTGAGCAGCATCATGTATCCAACCACATCAGCTCCGTATTTCAAAGGTGTGCAGATCCCAGTGGCTACGATTGGCGCCACGTATCTGCAGCCACGAGGGAGTTTTATTTTTCTAAGTTTCAGGTAAACTTATTAAATACAATTTATTACTGATATAAAATTTCTTAATCTTAATAAATTCTGAAACTAACTATTTATTTTAATGCAAAAAAAGTTTACGTGAGACCCTGCCAGCCATGATGCCATTAGGGCAGCATAGGAGGCTCTTACGGGACGCCGATACTCCGACATGCTTCATCGTTGGAGGTCATCGGGTCAGCGTCCTGTGAATGTGCCAGAGGGTATTTGGCATGAGTGACAGCAAGCCTGGCAGTCAGATGGCTGGCGCAGGAGGTCCACATCAGCCAGCACGAACCGTCGATCCGAGAGGGGCGGTCTTGGCACGGGTCTCTCCCGCCACACTTCGGGCTCCATTTCGATTCAGGAGCACAGACGTCGTATGGTAAGAAAACATAAATAATTTAATTACTAATTTAGTTATTTATAAATATTTGCATTAATATCAATTTTTTTATTGTTATAGTCTGAGCAGGAGGGCGGAGATCCTGGTGAGTTTCGTCTATTCAGGGCGACACACACCAGGAGGGACGGTTCCTGGGTCGATACGCGATCATGGGAGGTTGCGGTAAGAAATTAGCTTTATGTAGTATCTATTTAATTTTTAAAATTTTATTTAGAGAAATTTATTGATTCATTTATTGTTGATTTTATAATTTAAAGACACGAGTCGAGGAGCTTCGCTCCCAGGCATCGCAGGTCGACTCCACTGATGGGGAGACGCCCGTCAAACTCTCAGCAGAAGAGAGTCGACGTGTGTTTTTGGAGGCTGTTGGTGCCCAGCCGCAAGACCGCAGGGTCTATGGTCTAGGCACTAGAGCTTCTGCATATTTTTCCCATCAGGCCTCCAGCTCGCGATATTCTGGTGATATTCCTGCCGAGCGTTTAGACGACATTCAGAGATCTATTACGGAGGAGGTTCGGCAGGACGTTCGTCAGGAGGTTCGGCCGAAGTTTGAGCACGAGTTCGAGCAGCGTATGCGAGGCCATCAGTAGGAGCTTGTAGACGTGCGAGATCAGATGCGTCAGTTGTAGGATATAGTTAGCCGCCTGTCGCATGGTTCCCAGCCTCCACGTGATCGTGCAGATTCTTGATGTATTTTTTTTTTACTTTTTATATTTTGTACATGAAAACTTCAAAATTTTAATATATTAATTATTTTTAAAAATTGAATGATTATTGTTTGGATCAATATGAGTGAAGAATGTTTCAATCAATATTTAAATATAACGAAATTGTATTAACCGTTTTAATTTTTAATATTTTATTTTTTTAAAAAAATAATTAGTGACGCATTAGCGACTGAAATTGCATCGCTAATATTTTCAAAATATTATTATTAAATATTACGACGCAATGACCTGGAGTCACAATATTTTAAAAAAAATTAATTAGCGATGCATTAGCGACTCACATTGCGTCGCTAATATATCTAAAATATTATTATTAAATATTGCGACGCAATGACCTAGCGTTGCAATATTTAGAAAAAATTTAATTAGCGACGCATTAGTGACTCAAATTGCGTCGCTACTATATCTAAAATATTATTATTAAATATTGCAATGCATTTAAGTGCGTCGCCATATTGCGATGCACTTGAATGCGTCATAATATTTAATAATATTATTAAATATTAAAAATTAGTTTTAAAATTAGCGACGCATTTATGATGCTTCGCAATATTGCGATGCATTGTTGCGTCGCAGAGAGTTGCTGTGAAGCGACGCAATTACGACAAATTGAGACTACGACGATCATCTGAGCGACGCCGTCATTGTGTCGCAATTGCGTCGCAATAGCATGTTTAGCAACGCATTAGTGACGCATTTGGGCGTCGCAATATTTTTTTTCTCTTGTAGTGACTATTCTTTTCAGGCTTAAGACTTGGATCAAACGGGGTATTCACTTCTTTGAACTTCAAATGTTTAAACTTGTGTAATACTTTCTCAATAAAATGTGATTGACCAAGTTCAAAACCCTCACTATTTTGTTTCACTTTGATGCCCAAAATAGTGTTCTTTCATGTTAAAAGTGGATGATAGAAACATCTTCGTTTCTTGTATGCATTTTATTTCATTGCTAATGATCAACATATCATCAACATAAATGCACACATATACCACAAAGTCATCATACACTTTAGTATATAAACACTTGTCAGAAACGTTGTGAACAAATCTATTTGAGAGTATGATAGAGTCAAACTTCTCATGCCATTGTTTGGGCACTTATTTCAATCCATACAAGGATTTAATAAGCTTGCACACTTTATGTTCATTACCTAGTAGAATAAAACTCTTTGGTTGTTCCATATAGACCTCATCGAGATCACCATTTAGCAATGTCGTTTTGACATCCATTTGATGAACATAAAGGTTGTGCAATGAAGCCAATACAAACAATATTCTAATTGTTATTATTCTAGCTACAAGTGCTTATGTATTAAAATAGTCAATTCATTTTTTTTATCGAAAACCTTTTGTTACTAGTCTAGCCATTAGGTGTTTTAAGTACCATCACTATGATACTTCTTCTTAAACATCCATTTACAACTAATAGGCTTAAACCCTTTAGGTAAATCGATAAGCTTCCTTCCAAAAAGTAGAATCTCTCAAAGCCATTGCTTCCTTAAAAGTTTTAGGATCGTCTTCCACTTGAAGAAAATAGGTACCTCACAAATAAAATTCTCTCGACTTCCTTCTACCAAATAGAAAGAAATGAGTTCAAAATCTATCTTTTCGGATTCTAAATTCTTAACTTTTCAGATTCTCTTACTTTTCTGAAGTTTCAGTTCTTCTTCTTCAACAACCTTTGAAGTATTCTCCTTGCGAGAATCTTCATTTATGGGATTTAAGAATTCTTTCCGGAAGTGGTCAAATTCTCAAAGAATTTTACATCTCTAGATTCTATTATCACATTAGACTCCAAATTAAGGAGCCTATAGGCTTTGCTATTTATAGCATATCTTACAAAACCGCACCTAATTCCACGAGGACCCAATTTAATCCTTTTAGGATTGGTGTTCTTGCAATAAGCAAGACACCCTCATACTTTAAAATAGCCTATATTAGGCTTTCTATCTTTCCACAACTCATATGGAGATGTCTTATTATTTTTAGTAGAAATTCTATTATGAATATGACATGCAGATAATAATGCTTCACCCCATAAACTAAAATGCAACTCAGCATGCAACAATATGGCATTTATCATCTTTAGAAGTGTTCTATTTTTACGTTCTTCTAACCATTTTGTTCGGGTGTGCATGGTGCGAAACACTCATGTATGATTTCGTTTTGTTCACAAATATATTAAAATCACTAAAAAAATATTCTTCATCCCTATCACTTCTAAGGATTTTAATATTTCTACCTAATTAATTTTCAACTTCTGCTTTATAAACTTTAAAAGCATGGAAAGCCTCATCTTTGTGCTTAAGTAAGTAAATATATGTATATCTAGAGCAATCATCAATAAAATTAATGAAATATCTATTGACACATCTAGTTAACATACCATTTAACTCACAAATATCACTATGCACAAGTTCTAGCAAATTAGTATTTCTCTCTACAGTATGAAATGACTTCTTAGTCATCTTTGATTTAATGCAAATTTTACATTTATTAAACTTATCAATATTTCAAGAAATCATGCCATATTTAATTAATCTTTTCATAGTGCTAATACCAATATGTGCTAATCTACCATGTCATAAAGTAACAAAATCATTAATATAAGCAAAAGACATACTATTATTGTTGTTGTTGTTGTCAACAATACAAAGCTTGATCATTCCATCAGTAGAATAGCCTTTTCTAACAAAAATACCATTGCAGGATAGTATAAGTTTTTTCAACTTAAATATACTTTTAATTCCCGGTTTGCCTACTAAATCCCCACTAATAAGATTCCTATTCATATCTGGCACATACAACACATTGATCAAAGTGATCTTCTTGCTGGATGTGAAGTGAATATCCACGCTTCCTTTCCCAAGCACCTTGGACTGACCTTCATTGCTCATTTGAATTTCTTGTCCATTGGTGACACCACATAAGTCTTGAAAAGTGACTTATTGTAGGAAATGATAAGTCTATTTATTATCCCAATTTAACTATTAAAATAAATATTAATTAATTTAAATTTATTAAGAATTGATACTTTTATGGATGTTTGCAGAAAAGGAGCCTATAGATGGAAAGAGCTTGAATTTTGGAGTCCAATGATGCAGACGACACTCAAATCAGGACTCGGTTTGCCCAAAAAGGAAGAAAGAGATGATTTCGTATGCAAACTAAGGCAGGTGATGTTGAACGGATGGCTGAAAAATTTTCTTACAATATCTGAACGATTTTGAGCGCCTAATTGACTCCAACTTTGACAAGGAGAAAACCCTAGATGAGCTCTATAAAAAGAGGACCTCAGGCAGTATTTGGGAGAGTTTTTTCTACAAAGCTTTTTTTATTCTTCTTTTATTTAGATTATTGTATTTAGGAGAGGAAAATTATAGAGGGGATGCTGGCAGCAATAATGCATGGCTAGATTCCTTCAACTTGGGATGATGATGAAGCCTGTAATCAGGTTTTATCTTTCTTTTTGTTCTTAATTTCTATGCAATAAAAATTATGCTATTCTTTATTATATCTTTTGAGTTATTTTTCTGATCGAGGTTTTGATCTAGCATAAACAGCCTGTACACTCTATCGACGTATCATGATCTCAGGATACTGTATGTGCCTAAGAGAGACAAATCGTACTATGATAAGATTAGACCTTTAACTTTGCAATTATTAGATAGTTTATACTCTAAGCGGACGTGCCGTGATCTCCTGATACGGTCCATGCCTGATAAGAGATAAATTTTCTAATTTTAAATTTATAAAAATTATTACTATTGCAACATTAAAAAAAAAGATAAAACCTGTTTGCATGGTAGATTTGGATTCCGGGTTGCTTCTTCTGCTATTTAAATTTCATTAATTAATAGTTGTTATCTTTTTAATAACCGCTATTCTTAATATAATCCTATATAAATATTGTTGA